>BRDA01021861.1:0-17382 GCA_036984385.1 Crenuchus spilurus
TATATATATATATATATATATATATATATATATATATATATATATATATATATATATATATTGGATTTTAACCTCTGTATCATGTTAAGCCACATATCACCAGGTACTTGCCAAAACCCAGCTGCAATGAAAAGGTAAATCTAAATTCAGTTATGAAATGTTATAAACCCCAAATTACACTGCTACAGCCAGCTGTGTTCTCCGTGCTAAGTAAATGAAAAGAGAAATAAACATACACAAGCTAACAGTGAGATGTATGCTGAAAGTAATCCTTAAAAATCTCCACCCTGGGGAGCATTTTCAAAAAACACAATTTCATTGATTGAAAAAGTTCTGGTTATTTTTGTTTTGAAGGCAGGACAAAACACAGAGGATCCTATGTGTTCAAAAATGCTTGTTTCCTTAAATAGGAAAATTCAAAATTCTTTTAAACTTTTTAGTAGGGATGTACCAAAATGAATTTTTGGCCAAAAGTGTAACATAACAAAATTAAACATTTGGCCAAATACCAAACACAGTTCTTCACTTATATAAATAATTGTAAAATTAGTATCAAAGCTATTTCCCAAAATAAGTCTTTAGGCAGGAATTAATGTCTATTTTAATACGTTGGTTTGACATCATTATGCATATTAACATTAGTTTAATGGCTTATTCTTTTATATTATACAATATTATATGAATATGTATGAAGATGCATGTAAGTAATTACATTATTATTAATATTTAATTTAAAAAATATTAAACAAAATGATGAAAATGTCTAAAATAAATTATGTAAGCCACATGGATGTTTTGTGTGTTTAATTTGAGTGTCATTGACTACAGACACTAAAACACTTTACATTTCTTCTGGTAGTTGTGAGACTCCCTAACACTGCAGCCACCAGAGCACAAACACAAAGCTAAGTGGCTGTATTCTGGCTTCATCATAACAAGTGCAGTTCAGTAAAAGTTGTGGTTGTAGTTTGTTGTCTTCTTCCATTTTTACCAAACTGTATCAGTGCTGGTGAATCTGTGTTTTGTTAACTGGTGAAGAAAAGCAGAATTCTGAATGTCCAACATTAAGCTAACTTTATCGCAGTAAAGTTACACTCTGGTTCATGTCTACAGTCTGGAACAAGAAAAACGTAACAGTGTCATTAAAAACGTCATGGTTTGGAATTAATTATTTGATCTTTTCACTTAAGTATTTTTGGCCAAATAATTTTGATTGCTGAATATTTGGTGCACCCCTAATAATTATTGTTATCTACTTTCATGTAAGTTCTTTAATGTAAGACCTGTAAGTTAAACTGGATGGCTGATATGCTTTTAAGGTTTAAACTGCTGACAATCAATAAGATTAAATTGCTTTGAATCATATATAATTATAATCATATAATTATATATTGCAAAGTTCAATGAGAATTAGACTTACACATAGTCCCCTTTTGAAACAATGTACTAAGAGAGAAACTTAAAATAAAGGACTATATAAACAGCTAATAATCAACAAGGAAAGTGTGCTATATCAATTACATTATGGTTGAAATTAGGATTTTACACTTGCTAGCTGTTCAAATCCATGTCTGAGATGCTATTTCTCTCTGCATCTCTCTGTAACTAACAAGCATAAAAAAAGAAATATATATATATTTATATATTAGCTTTTCTTCTTTGTGCTACACTGGCATCTTGCTCGGTTAATCTGTCTTTTCAAGGAAACTGCCCAGTAAATGGCTGCTTTCAAGCTACAACACTTGTTAGCTACTTTGCAGTTCACCTTGTCTGATATCTTCAGCTCCATCAGTAGATGAAGAGCTGCTGCTCTGCTCTTTTGAACTGTGCTGCTGCTCCTGGAACTAACAGTGTGTATAAAAGTGTGTGTAACAGTGTGTATAACAGTGTGTACAGGTTAGCTGCTGAGCTGAAGCTGAACTTTGCCGCATTTATGAAATCCTGTTTCTTTATCAGCTGGTGCTTATGATGAATGACCACTAAGTACAGCATTGCCAGGCATCCTACATAAGTTGAAACTAGCCCAAAAAACATAGTCATAGATGTTTGAAAAAATTGCTTTATCTTCTTTTAATCTTATTTTGTTGTTTTGTATTTAAAACATGATCTCATTCCTCTCTGCTAATATCTATGTTTTTATCCCATTTCATTAAGTCATCTTATATTAGGTTTACTTAAGCCATCTCCATGAAATTCACTTTCAGCTGTTGACTTCCTGTTTTACTTCCTCGTGGTTTTTAATGACCCAATTATACACTCATTAGACTGTGCTCTTTTTCTGCTATTACAGAAAGAGCTTTTTGGGGGCCATGGTTTTTGAAAATAGCCCAAAAACCCCTCTGAAATGTATGTGCGACTGCATTTACAAAACAGCACAATTTGGAGGAAAAACTGTGAACCTGGCAACTCTGACTAACCAGCTAAGCTAGTTAACAAGCTAGCTAGCTAGCTTACTTTACTGCAGCATCATTATTGTTTTTTCTCTTTAGGTTCCCCCGTTCTCTGAAAGAAAACCTGTCAGCCGCTGCCTGCCCTCTTATAGCTAAATGTTTCTGAAATGCTGATTTCTGTTCTTGGTTTCTTTCTGATTTCAGACCTGGTGAAAGTCACTGGCTGCTCTCTCTCTCTGGCTACAGTACTTACATGATGGATGCACACCACAGGATCAAACCACTTCTGCTTTTGAGAGGGGAGAAAGTACAGGGGGTCAAGGGTCAGGGCTTATCACTAAGCAAAATTTATCATGGACGTTATTATTTATTTCTTTAATAACGAAAAGTATTAAAATTAGAAAAGTAATTCATATATTAGTAAGGCTTTTGGAGGTCCCTTTCCCTGCCCTGAGACAGGGCTCTGAATAGTGAGGTCCACCATTAAACCATCCTTGTTTTTTTGGGGGGGACAGACTGGTATTTTCTCAGAATTGGGGGAGACAAAACCTTCTCAAAACAATGTGTGGTTACTCTCAGAATTCTGTAAGATAGATAAGTTACATTTGAATAGTACAACAAAACCTAAACAGTACACCTCCACCATATCAGCTGAACAGTCCTCATCTGTGACTTAAGCTGTCTGACTAAACTAAGCATTGGTCATTTGCTGGCTGCGGCAGTTTTGGACGCGAGAAGCAAACTTGTGTTTTGTATGTGGGTTGCTCAACTGACAGCTTGAGCGAGAAAAAAGGTTCCCATTGCAGTACTCAATACTTCAACTCTCAATCAACATACCAGCAACACTGTCAGTATCATCACTCCATCAACAACTGCAGCAATAAGACGAAATTCAATCGAAATGTAGCCGAGTTTCTAAGAACACATTCTGAACAGGACTTGTCTGAAAGGGGAAACAAACATCAGGAAGTGTTTTTTTTTTCATTGTGAGCTTGTTTCACAGAGAAAAAAAACAGGAAATGTCATTTGCTTTGAGTCCTTTGCAGAAGTTTTCGTCATATCTTAGCAGTTTGATCATATTCTGGCATAACTGTCCATGTCCAAAGTAGTTTTTTTTAACCACTACTGTCTGACAACACTAAGATATTTATTATAAATATTATCCTTATTGTCTGAAAGCAGTGTTTGCATTCCTTCCATTTGCTTGTCAATATGACTGATAATTAGTTGCAAAAATTGTGGAAAATACTAAATTACTATTTAGCTGATTACAGGGGGACTCCATGCACATCTTTGCATGGCCACAGGCCATTAATCGAGGATCGTCCACATTAAGTATAATCATTTAGCCACTAAACATTAATCTCATTTAGATCTAGTTCATTCAGATGAGTTCAGAAAGCTGCCATGTCAACAACTTGAACCACAGCGCTAACTTCCCTCAACATCTCTGCTTACTTTGCTTTCAGGGAGCTGCTACTTCCTTAATGCTCTAACCAACCCAAAATACCTCTGTAGGGCTCTGTTTCACGTGGTTATTTTCATGAATGACTGCATGAAATACAATCTTGGAAATCTTCATGACAATTTTGCTCATAATACACCACGTCCCCCAGTGAGCCGACACAACAGAGGACAATAAACAAGGAGTGTTGCAACAGCAGTCCATTCATTCACACCACTGCACACCATTATCTGACCTTAAGTAACATTTACCCACCTGCTTCAGTCTTAACTGCACATCAACACTATCCTGCTTCTGGGTCTTTAGGTAGGAACTGAGTGGTGCAGTGATTACTGTGAGAGTATGAGAGTACAATCACATCCTGTGCAGACATAATGCAACAATGAATAGGCCAAGATAAGAGGCTGTGATGGAAATGATATATTTGACATGGCTAACATTCTGGCTGTGTTGTTACGCTGTTTCTGCCTCATGATAGCAGCTTTACTGGCACTGACATTTCTTTGGTCCTCAAGTTGAAAGACAACCACAGACTATAAATGCCACATCTCAGATCAGCTCTTGTGTGCATGAAATTAACTATGCAGCAACTCCCAGTTGGGTGAAAACGAAAGAAAGAAAACATTACAAAAATGAACAATTATCCAACTAATTATGGTCTGCTGAAATGAGGGCAGTGTATACAAATTTGACCTATGATTCCCATAATGCTTGTTCAGTGTAAACAACCTCTAACCTATGGATAACATTGAGGTTTAAATTGCTTTTTCAGATGGAATCTACAGGGATTAGACAATGAAAGTGAAACACCTGGTTTAGACCACAATAATTGATTAGTAGGTGTTGGGCCTCCTTTTGCGGCCAATAGGGCATCAGTTCGTCTTGGGAATGACATATACAAGTCCTGCACAGTGCTCAGAGGGATTTTAAGCCATTCTTCTTGCAGGATAGTGGTCAGATCACTACGTGATGCTGGTGGAGGAAACCGTTTCCTGACTCGCTCCTCCAAAACACCCCAAAGTGGCTCAATAATATTTAGACACAAAGACTTGCTGTCTTGGTCACAGATGCGCCAGCAAGACGTGCAGCAACAATTTGTCCTCTTTTGAACTCTGGTATGTCACCATAATGTTGTGTGCATTGTAATATACTATATAACTGTGCTCTTACCTGCTAACTGAACCTTCACACTCTGCTCTTACTGGTGCAATGTGACATTAATGAAGATTGGCCACCAGACTGGTCCAATTTAGCCATGAAACCTCCCACACTAACATGACAGCTGTTTCACTTTCATTGTCTAACCCCTGTAGAGTCAAACCCAGAAAAAGCGTTCATATATATGTAGAGTACATACGCAATATAAAACTACTACACAGTCACATCAGAATATTATGATGACCTCTGGCTTGGAATGAACTCAGCCTGAGACATAACAGATGCTATGTGACGTGTAAACAAATGAGCACAGTAGTCAGTTGTAGCAGAGTGTAAAACAATCATCATGCGCAAAGGACGTGATGTGACTGATGTCCAGAAGGGCATGATAGGGTTCCAGGTGAAGCAGGGCATCATCTTAACTACCGTTGTTGATGTTCTAATGAAGGTGTACAGAGAATGGACTTCTCATACAATGGAATAACAGTGGTGCCCATTGATGCCACAGAGGAACGACTCAGGTGAGTGTTACAGAGAAATTGATGTTGACCTGTTAACCTTTATAATGAAGACATGATTAATGAGGAAAGTGTCAAGGACCAACATCAAGCACTTAATGGCTGTTTCCATCATTAGGTACTAGCTAATAGGTAATGGTGAAGAGATAGGGGACTCACCATGACCCTGATCAGAATAGATGATGGATGATAGATGGATGGTGCTACCACTATTGGTAGCTTCTAAAACCTCTCTCCTGTAGTGAGACTACTCAACTGTTTTGACCTTGTCCATTACAGGCTCAGAACTTAATATCAGAGATCAGAGCCTAATTTAATATACTCATCTGTCCAATGAACTGTGGCCATGGCTCCTAGAGGAGATCAGGCGATTGAAGGGGAGGGCTGGTGGTCATTAGTAATGACAGGATCAGCACCAGGCCAGAACTGAGAGCCAGGCTAGAGAATAAGCCATGCAGGCAGCAGTGGGTGTGCACTGGATGTCCTCCACTCTAGCTGGGTTATGACAGGCCGGCCAGTGCTCGGCCACGCCGGGGGAGCGCAGGGAGGTGCGGCGGGATGGGTGAAGTGAGGAGGTCCTCCACGTACCTGTGAAGTGATGCAGCGTTGAGTCGGCGCTTTGCACCCATAGGCTAAGCACTTGCTGCACGGACAGATTAATGGAGTAATCCCTGCTCATGTTTCTGTTTCTGCCGCCGCCGCCGCCGGTTCGCACCCCTCTTTGTCAGATGGCTGAACGAGGCTTTGGGCGAAGGCATGGAGGAGACCGGGGAGGCTTCTTCTCTCCCTCCCCCCTCCGCCCCTCTCCTTTACCGGTGTCTCTGCTTCGGCTTCACGCTCTGTGGCCTGGAGAGGCAAGCGCCGCTGCTTCGTTTCTCCACAGCTGAGAGCAGCGGCGGCTGCTGGAGGGCCATCATGGCTACGGCGAGCTCTGCACACTCTCTCTCACACACACACACACACTCTCACACACACTCTCTCTCTCTCATACACACGCACGGTCGCCCTACATCGCCTGGTTCTGTCTACATAACGCTTAAAGGAGCCGCGTCCCATTACAAACACGAGCCTCGCTTCATCACAGCTGTGCTTTATGAATGAAATATGAAAATGAGTTGAGCTGAAGTGCCACTTAACTACACTTTCCACAGCAGTCACAGTGCTTTAGCTGTCATTAGCTGATTGTCTTCATGGTTAGCCAATGTTTGGGCCTCACCAGAAGTTGGTCAGTAGGATAAATATCTCAGAATAGTGAGAATGTAATATATTTGATTTTTCTCGAGTTAATTTAGATTTGCATGACCGTTCCCACCTCCCTTTATTCTGTATAATTAAATAAAAGGTCACGTTTTCTCAGTAGTATATGTAAATTAACACTTTCTTATTGGCTTGCTGCTTAATTCGAAAACAGTCCATGCTGAAGCACTCTTTGTAACTTCAATGTGAATGGGCAACTAAGTGATATGTAAACAAAGGGCTTCAAGACACATCCTGGTTTATAATGCTAAACAGACACGAATGGGAGTGAGCTTGGAATTCTCTTAAAAAACAACACTTAGTAAAAATGTCCAAAAATGGCTAATGGATGTAATGGCACATGTAAACCTGGTAATACTTTGTTGTCTGTGGATTCTTAGCCTGAGAAGAGAACTCGCTCACTAAAGGCTTGTGATTATACATACATTACTTACAAAAAGTTTGGGATATTTGGCTTTCAGGTGAAATTTCAGAATGAACCTAAAATGTGCTCTAACATACAGGCGAACTTAATGTGACCTTCTCTAAACTTTTGAATGCACATGTCTTAACTGTTCAGTGTTTCACTACTTTTTGCACAGCTTTCTGTTCTTTAACTTAATGACAAAATTCACAACAGCTGTTTGATCCATGAATCCACCAATAAACATCCTGCTTCAGTTAGATTTAGTATTTAAACTCCTCCTCCTCACGCTGAGCACATTCTGACATCATCACACTGAGACCACACCTAACACCTGATCATCAGTACCTCACCACTGTGAGGCTTCAGACAGGATGTTCTCAGACAGAAGTGAGCACTGAGCTTAGAGTGTCACAGACCGTCATCAGCAGGTTGTAACAGAGAGACTGGAAGAGGCACAGAAAGGCACAGAAGTGGACGTCCTTTGGCCACATCCCACACTGATGCCCGCTTCATTGTGAACAGTGCCCTGCAGAACCGGATGATGATGCCACACAACTCCAGACACATTTAAGGGAGGTGAGAGGCACCAAGTGTCACATTAGACCATTCAAAACCGTTTACATCAGCGTGGTCTGTGTAGACGACCTGCAAGAGTACCTGACCTCACCACCAGGCACAGGTGTCATCATCTTGTATTGGTCAGGGAGCATTTACACTGGATGAGGGACCAGTGAGCCTCAGTGCTGTTCACTGATGAAAGTCGATTCACGCTGAGCAGAAATGATGGCAGCCAATGATGTTGGAGATGTGAAGGAGACGCTGTGCATCAGCCACTGTTGTCACCAGATGGGCGTTTGGTGTTGGTGTGTCTCGTCAGTACTGCTCTACACTGTGTGAATGGTACAGTGATGAGCCCAGACTACTGTAATAACATCATTAATCCAGTCATTGTGCCTCTGCATGAACAACACAGGCCTCATTTCATCTTTATGGATGACGATGCTCCAGCACATTGAGGTGAATCATAAGGGAATGACTGCTGGAGACTGTGGTACCTCAAATAGAGTGTCCTACACTTTCTCCAGATCTGAACTCATAGAAAACCAATGAGATCAGCTGAGTCACCATGTAGAGGCTTGTGACTCTGTACCCCAGAACCTCAACGACCTGAGAGCCGCCCTTCAAGAAGAGTGAGATGCCACCTCAGCAGACAATAAGTCAACTTGTGAACAGTATGAGATGTCGTTATCAAGCTGTAATTGATGCTGAAGGTCACATGACACGTTATTGAGACACTGACAGTGTTTGTTGGGGTTTACACACCACTGTTGTTGACTTTTGTTTCAGTAAATAGTTTGAGAGGAAATCACCACTGCATGCTTGTACTTAAATGCCCGACTTTCATGATATAATATCACTGTAGTGTGAACTTTTTACATTTACATCAATTTCACGCAAAAGACAAATATCCCTCACTTTCTGTGAGTCATGTATGTCTTTATTGTCATTACTGTAATGCCATTCAATGTATCCTAAGTATAATGTATCTAAGCATCCATAGTGAATTTTGTATTTGGCATCTAAGTTTGAGGTATCTTCTGGATTCTATTCTACACTAACTAGAGAGGGATCCTTCTTTGGTAAACAGCAAAGCACTTTTGTAAGTTGTTCTGGTTAAGAGCGTCTGCTAAATGCCTCAAATGTAAATGTAATGTAGAAACAGCTACAGACTTAATTTCAGATTAATGGAAGGTTTAATAACTATGCAGCTGGGTCAATTCTGGCAATCAACATCCAAGTTTGTGGAAAATAACGAATCTATTATTAATTATTCCCATAAACATGTTTTAATGATTATTTGCTTTGTTTATGAACATGTTAAATAACCATTAATCGCACCAGGGAGCATTATCCACCTGGCAGGAGGGTTTATTATTATTGTGACATCAAGTGAATTCATCGTATAAGTAAATGTCTTGGTTTTGTGACGTGACAAAAGCATTAAATTAATTACAAAATTATTGCAGCTTTATTTATGGACCATATGGACTTTACAGCAAATGATACTTAATAAAACTTTTACATGGTTTACACAAACCATGAGTGTCTTTATGTTTTAAAAAAGTCATTTTTCCATTATATGAGCTATTTAAGAAAAGAAACAATAAAAACCTGCCATTTCAATCCGAATGAATGGGAGGCAGTAATTAGAATGCTAATTGCTAATTGCACAATATTACCACTTTGTGGAAAAACAGTGTCAGGACAAAAGACTTTTGGAAATAATTTTGCAAGCCTGAGGGATATGTAGTAAGTAAAGTTAGATGTAAGCTCATTATGTCCTGAAAGATGTGTAAATGTGTCAGGCCTGTCACATTTTTCAGGCCTCATGGAAAGACCAACACAACAATAGAACCACATAATAAAATCAAAACGAGCCGCTGTGAAGACGGAGAATGGCTTTGAACATTTCACGCTGATCGCATTCGCAGCTAGCATTATCACGCTCCAGCAGTTTAGTTGGCCGCTCGGACTCTTTCTGGGAAGCTCAGATATAGATTTTGCCAGCTCATTCTTAGCTCTCTCTTCATTCTCACAGTTAGATAGTTAGATGACTGTCTCCTGGGCTGTGAGACAGTGAGAGTGTTATGTGATTAAACAGCCAGACTGTTCCTGAAAGTTCCTGCTGGATGATATATAGCCTGGTCTACCTTGCTGTCTGGCTCAGCTGGAGATCCTGGGTGTCTTCCGTTAACTGTCTGCCTAAATGAGACTGACATTTATCATCAAATGTCAAAAGAAAGTGTAAAGAAGCATATCACCCAGATTTAAGACATAGGGAGCTTTAGCCATTACATTTTGTTTTAATTATTGGAGATGGATTTAGTTGAACTATCTTCATGAGTCTGAAATATATGATGGGTTTCTAACTGATGTACAATGGCCTGCAAAAGTTTGAGCACCCCTGGTTAAAACGTCTGTCACTGTCAATATATATGACTAAAAGATTTCCAAAAGCCATAAAGATGACACACTTTAACATTTGCAGCACAATTACTTTATTATTTCCAATTCAAAATAACAAAAATGGAAAAGGATGTAAAGCAAAACATTTGGGCACCTTGCATGGGCAGTACTTTGGTAAGTATCACATCTTGTAGAAGCTTTTCTTAGCCAGCTGTGAATGGTTTGTTTGTTCTTCCTTGTAAAAGTCTACTAGTTCTGTGAGACTCCTCTTGTAGGAGTCACATGTTTTCCTTTTTTTCCCTAACAAATGTAGTGATGGTCGCATCCATAGTCAAGTCAAGTAAAATTTATTTATAAAGCACTGATGTCACAAAGCAACTTTACAGGGTGAGTAATAACAAAACACCAAATCATTAATCCCTAATATTCAGTGAGCAAGCCAACGGCGACAGTGGCAAGGAAAAACTCCCTCAGAGCTGGAGGAAGAAACCTTGGAGGAACCGGACTCACATGGGGGACCCATCCTCCTCTGGTCTACTAAATATAAGTTCTTGATACAGTCACATCCTATGATGCTGTTGTAGTGTTCAGGTACTGATATGGTGACAGTAATGAAACAGGAATGATGATAAAGGTAGCCAGTAAAGTCCAAATAAACTTGATTGTTGTCAGTAATGTTGGGCATCTGGAGCAGGTCACAGAAGCTGGTTAATTAATTGTACATTACAGCCAAAAAGCATTCTGCAGCACCATGCAATGCCCTCAGGTAGACCTAGTTGGTCAGGGGTTCATCCTACAGCAAGATAATCACCCAAAAAAGTCCAAGCTCTGCCAGAACTACCTCAGGAAAAAACAACAATACAGACGATCTGAAGCTGCTATCAAAGCAACCTGGGCTTCCATACCAGCTCAACAGTGCCACAGACTGATCACCTCCATGCTACACCACACTGATGCAGTAATTCATGCAAAAGGAGCCCCGACCAAGAACTGAGTGTATATACTGTACCAGAGGCAATTGCTCTAAGACTGCAAGGGAAGCTCAGCTTCCCCTAAAATGTCAAAAAATAAGTGATCAATAATATACTGTTGTGTGTACATGTCATTGACTAAATATGCGCTACAACGCGCTCAACTTATGTTCAGAATCAGCTTCTTATCACTGGTAACGACGCGGCTTTCCTCTCACTCATTCCCACAGCTTCACAGTGTTTTAAACTGAGTGGACGCTCAGCGTCCACAGAGTTCAATGGCAAAGCAAACGAGACGAGTCATTGGATAAATGCCGGGCTTTGTTCTGCCCATCAGACGCTCAGCGTCTCTGGGGGTCTATGGGGCAGTGGGCTGGCCTCGGCTGGCCCGGACGCTCAGCTTCTGCATGATGATTGGATGATCTGTGTGAGGCTGAATCCCTTTTTGATTGACAGCTAAATGAGCGAATCAGCGATCCTTTGGTGTAAACATCCGTGGGAGCATTTTTGAAATTTTTATTCTGTTCTGAGTTGAAACGAAGACTTTCCTCATCATCTTAGCGGCATTTTCTTTGTTAAAAATGACTAGCGACAAGTCGAGCTTCTATTTCTGGTGTTTTTGTAGCTGCTTGTGTTTGGAGACTGACTTCTATCACTCTTTCTGACTTCTATCAAAGTTTCTGGCCAGCGGGTGCTGCTGAGCCTCTCCACCGTCACAAAGCACATCACAGGCGGACACACTTCACACTAGCCTCGCGCCAGTCCCAGCTGGCGAGCTAGCAGGTGTAAAGAGCTTCTCCTGTTTAAAGCGGCTCAAGTCTTAAACCAGCAACATCATGAGCCAAGGCTGTTTAAGCAGCCTAGCGCTGCTGGCCATTGAGAGGACACTAGTCAAGTCCCTGGAAAAGATGCCTTGTTGGTACGACAGGGTCACAGATCATTTTCTTGAAAAGGAATGGAGGGTAGAATTTACGTATAAATAAACCGACACATTTTATGATGTAGCCCGAAATTGAGCTTCCCCTCCTTGAAAGACCAGCATCCGCCACTGTACTGTACACACTTTTCAGTAGAACAACATTTATGTATTAAAATCATTTTTATTGGTCTTATATAATATTCTAATGTTTTGGTTTTTGGCTGTAGACCATCATCATCAATATTAAAAGAAATAAATGCTTGAAATAGACATTCTGTGTGTAATATATGAGTTTCTCTTTTTGAACTGAATTTATGAAAAAAGTAACTTTTCAATGATTTTCTCATTTTTTTAGATGCACCTGTGTATATATAGAGCATGCTTATTAATATTCATCTACACATTGCACATATAATTATATTGGTCACTTATCATACTTTGCTTTCTGCTTGGACATTTTAGATGGAAGTACAATACATTAGTACTCTACTTCATTTTGACTTTAATATACTTGTATTATATATTTCATTTAATTTGATCTATCTATCTATCTATCTATCTATCTATCTATCTATCTATCTATCTATCTATCTAACTTTTTAATACACTTGTTTTCAGAAGAAACAATGAATGAGCAGGTGTCTCAATACATTTGTGTATCTTCTTCTTCTTCTTCCCAATAACATGGCGTGTCTTCTTCAGTAATGACCTCATTAGCTGTTATATTTATTTCTATCTAGCTCTGTAGATAAGTTTTAGTTCTGATTACTACAGTTCAGTATAATAACACATAATTGTGGTCTATATGTTCATAATGTTAAACAGAAGTAACACTAGGTACATTCCCAGCTAACAAAAGAACATTGCGAGAACGTTCCATTTAGGTTATGGTAACATTACCTTCTAACGTTTACAGAACATTATGGTGTGGAGTTCTTGCTTGGTTATCAGTATGTTAGGTGTGAACTTTAGGCTAGAACGTTCTTTGAACACTCCCTTAATGTTATTATTATTATATGGATTCGCTACATTTAGTGCAAATTATGAACAATCAAAACAGATTCAAAGTTGTTTATTAAATGTTATCCATCATTCTGGGTGGATAAAATCAGGAAAAACATTTTCCCACCATGCAGGAAAGCGGATGGCTGGCTAACACCTTGTGGAGCAGTAAGACTTAGGCCTAATTTTAAAATGGGCTAAAATTGGCTGAAATCTTGCATGTATCTTTGAAATAACTAACCCTCAATGTGTATATGATTCTCTGTAATTACTTACCTTTACTTGATGGATGCAGAAGAAAATACACCGAATATCAGAGATTAATAGTGTTCAATATTGCCCTTTTCAGAATCAATTGCAATGAAAAACGTGTAATATACGCATGTGCATGACCTTCACTCGGTCAGGTGGCAAACAGGGAACATTCGTTCATCGTTAGGCTAACGTTAGGTTGGAACGTTATATCTAGGTTTGTTCAAACTTTAGTCAAAACCTTCAAAAAACTTTCCAGGAACATTGTCACTTAACAGAACCATGCAAGAACAATACCAGAACGTTAGTTTAACGTTTAACGGGTTAATGAACATATTGACCGTTGTCACTGTCATATTAAAACACCAGAAGCCCTTTTTCCCAATTTATGTTCATTTACCTGTTGAAAAAGGTAGATGTCCTTTACATCGCGGTGGCTTTTCATCTTGATTGACCAACAGAAATGGTTCAATAATACACAGAATAAAATTACATTAATGTTAGTTATCTAATCTTTGTGGACATTTTTGAGAGGGTTAATTTACCACAGTTGTAAAATATGGACTGTATGTTAGATCAGTATAAACTGTAGCTGCAGTTAATGTCACCACATTTTCAGTTTATAAGTGAATCAAATCAATTCATGTGTTCATCACCTGAGGCTGTGAATCAACCGTTGTATTGTCCATGGTGTGCAGTATCACCTCCCAACCCCAGGCTGCTTCTCCAGTTTCTCTATTGTTTTCTTCATTGTCTTCAGAGTCACAAAGCTGTGCTATCACATGAAAGGCTTGATGAGTGTGCATGTGAATGGATGGAGGATCAGGTCAGGTGTCTGCAGGCACCTGTGGGCTGAACTGAGGTATTTTGGGTTGCCGAGCTGGAGGAGAAGGGCACAGATGTGGGGGGAGGGCAGTTGACCTGAAGGCCCATTTATGAGCAAGGTTGACTCATTTTCTGTGTCTGAAGGGTGTGTGTAGGCCAGATAAAAGAACTTCCCAGAGTCCACTGTGGCTTTGAAGCTCTGCAGACTACTATAGAAGGCCCATTTTAGTCAAAGGACACACAATCCGATTGATCTTTCTTACACAATGTCATATTGTCTAAAGTACAATGTTACCACTTTTCTCTTGAACACACAGACTTATAATCCAGAGCTTTGCCCTAACATCAATACAAACATCAAGCAGAATTTCATTTTGCAGGTAATTTTGATGAGATGCTTTGAATATTTCTAATTGAGGATGAAAAATAGCTCATGAGCAGCTTAATGTATTCATTACTCATCTGATTTTGTTCATGGTAATTTGATCTTGTTAACGTTAAGGAAAAGAACATGATCATAGCACAACAGACTCATTTGAATATTACCCACACCTCCCTCATCCTCAAGCTGTGACCTTGGATTTAATGAAGCTGTCTGAATTTTAAACAAATAAATAGATGCATAAATAAAAACTTTGTTTTATATGCATGTGAAGTGATGCTTTGCAGAGACATTCAAAAGTGTCCCCCCAAAGCTATTTTTTACTTTACACGGAAATTTCCATCCACTGAAGCTGAACAGCTGAATGCTGGTTCTTCTATGTAGCCATGAGGTGGCACTGTGGGCTTGCAGTGCTGTGAGGGAGCAAAACAAACCCATTTACACAGTCACTTGGCATTAAAAGTTTGGGTACACCTCAGTTTCCAGAAATTTCTTAAAGCAAAAGTCAGCTACAATATTAATACCACTCACAGATGAAGTGAATAACATTGGATGTCTGGTAAACAATGGTGCATGTGAAGGTCTGGTACATATTAACTGGTAAAAGAACACTAGATTGTTGTAGGCGTGTGGGATGCTGGAGAACAATGTGCAAGTCATTTTGAAACGGGCCAAGCAGTTATAGCTGGACAACTGACTTGAAGCATCTCTGAAGCGGTAAGGTTTGTGAGGTGCTTCCAGTCAGCAGTGGTCAGTCTGCACCAGAAGTGGCCTCCTAATTCCACAGATCTCAATCCAATCAAGTATTTGTGGGATCTTCTGGAGCGGTCTAATTTATATCCAGAGAAAATTTTGGACTTTGAGCTGTGTGCCACATGTGGCCCAAATACAACCGATTATGTGAAATGTTTGAATTCCATTTCTATTTTGGGACCAACTGTTTCCAGCCTGTCTACTTTATCATCCCTGAGTTATGCTTTCATTTAGACTAAACTTTCTGGCATTGAGATGAAGTCATTACTATCATTCAATGGCGATATGTGAGCCAATGAAAGAAGTAAGTGTGAGTCAGAACTGAGCCATCACTCATTAATTATGAGAGCAGCTCCACGTCACAACTCACAGAACTTACAGGATCTGTTAAAGTTTTGATGCCAGATAATACAGCACATCTTCAGACATCTTATAGAGTCTGTGGGTTTCAGCTATTTAGGTGTTACCTGGAGGACCAACAATATGTCAATCATATTAGTAAATTGATTGTAAACAAATGATGGCCCTTTTCTGGCCCACATCAGACCATATAAGTGTCTTAACTGGGGCATATTTGAGCCAGAGTTGTCTGTTTTCTGAGTTAATGTTATAGCTGATCAGAGTATATCTGGACATGTTTCTTTGTCAGCTTGCAATTAAGTTATATATCCAGGTTTATTTTAACACATAAGACCCAGTTGATATAAAAGCAGACCAAATGAAACACATTTCTTATTTTTTTTAAATGCTACCTCCTATTGTCAATGATCTGTAACGTTACATATATGGTACATTGGGCATTTATGACATATAATAATAATAATAATAATAATAATAATAATAATAATAATAATAATAATAATAATAATAATAATAAATGTTATTTATAATGCACTTTATATTTGCAACAAATCAAGTGCTACAAAGTAAAAATCATCCACATAAAACATCATAAAACCAAGAAGTAATCAAAGATTATATAAATACCGTATTTTCCGGACTATAACTCACGTTTTTTTTCATAGTTTGGCCGGGGGTGCGACTTATGCTCTGGAGCGACTTATGTGTGAAATTATTACCGTAATACATTATTACCGGTATATCATTTTACATGTTATTTTCACACTAAACCGCAAGAGGGCGATCTAGGCCCGTGTTGCAATTGAGAATGAGTCTGATGTAAGCGACGTAGAAGAAGAAGTGCCGCATCTTCTACCTCCGGAGTTAGCGGAGTTGTTTAAAAGTGACACCGAGGATGAAGATTTCATTGAATTTTAGTTATTTGGAGTTACACGGATGGTTTAGTAAACCTTTTAGTATATTATATATGCTATGGTTTTCTGAATAAATCTTAATATGTTATGTTAACATACCAGGCACGTTCTCAGTTGTGTCAGTAACGTAAGCATACTGTTCAATTATTCAGCCTGTTGTTGCCTCTATTGTATTTTTATTTTAAATTACTTTTCAAAATGGCATGTCTGTGCTTGGTGTTAGAATGTATGAAATACATTGCCTCCAAAAATGCAACTTATACTCCAGTGCGACTTTTTTTCTTCTTTATTATGCATTTTATGGCTGGTGCGACTTGTACTTTGGAGCGACTTATAGTCCGGAAAATACGGTGTGCATATATATATATATATATATATATATATATATATATATATATGTGTGTGTGTGTGTGTGTGTGTGTGTGTGTATATTTATATAATCTTTGATTACTTCTTGGTTTTATTATGTTTTTTGGCCTTTTTGCATTTGCCTATTTATTTGCAATTCCACAACTCTGCTGGTTCAACTGAAGAAAAAAATGGTTCTCAACAAAGACTACCTCACAGTAGCATTTTGTATGTGAGGTCACATGAACACAAATTCATAAACTAGCATATGACTACATCCAGGATGCTCAGGATATGTCGCTTAGGGACTTCATGAAGATAAAGTCTGTTTGCTAAAGTAATCTCTTGTTGATATCAGCTACTGATGAATTATGGTTGTTGATGCAGTGTCTTCAGAGGGATCAGAGATCACAGGTGTTGTGTTTATGCTTGTACCGTCATCCTGTATGCACTGAAATTCTTCCAGATTCCTTGAATTGTGATATTATGCACCAT
>BRDA01021868.1:0-21445 GCA_036984385.1 Crenuchus spilurus
TGACCAGCTCCTCCCGTGTAGTTCTGGGCTGATTCCTCACCTTTCTTAGGATCATTGATACACCACGAGGTGAGATCTTGCATGAAGCCCCAGTTCGAGGGAGATTGACTGTCATGTTTAGCTTCTTCCATTTTCTAATAATTGGTCCAACAATTGATCTTTTTTTACCAAGCTGCTTGGCAATTGCCCCATAGCCCTTTTCACCCTTGAGAAGGTTTACAATCTTGTCTCTGGTGTCTTTGGACAGCTCTTTGGTCTTAGCCATGTTAGTAGTTGGGAGTCTTACTGATTGTGTTGGGTGGACAGGTTTCTTTATGCAGCTATGGACCTCAAATAATTTAGAATAATAAGTGGAGTGGAGGTGGACTTTTTAGAGAGAGATTAACAGGTCTTTGAGGGCCAGAATGTTTAATGATTGGCAGGTGTTCAAATACTTATTTGCAGCAGTAACACACAAATAAATTATTAAAAAATCATACATTATGATTTCCAGATTTTTTTCTTTTAGATTATGTCTCTCACAGTGGACATGCACCTAAAATGAAAATTTCAGACCCCTCCTTGATATCTAAGTGGGAGAACTTGCAAATTCGCTGGGTGTTCAAATACTTATTTTCCTCACTGTATATATAGTGGAGCTACAGTGGTATGAAAAAGTTTGGGCACCTCTGATAATTTTCATGATTTTCCTTTATAAATTATTGGTTGTTCGGATCGCAATTTCAGTTAAATATATCATATAGCAGATGAACACAGTGATATTTGAGTAGTGAAATAAAGATCATATGATTTACAGAAAGTGTGTAATAATTATTTAAAAAAATTAGTTAATGCATAAATTTTGGCACCCTTGTCATTTTATTGATTTGATTACCTTTAGCACTAATTATTGGAACACAAATTTTATTTTGTAAGCTCTTTGACCCTTGACCTACATACACAGGTGAATCCAATTATGAGAAATACAGAACTTACTGAAGAAATTCAGGGGTGCCAACACTTTCGGCCATGACTGTATCTCAGAGATTTCAGCTGTCAGTTTCCACTGTGAGGAACTTAGTGAGGAAATGGAAGACCACAGGCACAGTTCTAGTTAAGGCCCGAAGTGGCAGGTTAAGAAAAATCTCAGATAGGCAGAAAGATGGTGAGAACAGTCATAGTCAACCCACAGACCATCTCCAAAAATTTACAACATCTTGCTTCAGATGGTGTCACTGTGCAACGTTCAACTATTCAGCGCACTTTGCACAAGGAGAGGCTATATGGGAGAGTTATGCAGAAGAAGCCTTGAGTCGCTTGAGGTATGCTAAATCACATTTGGACAAGCCAGCTTCATTTTTGGAATAAGGTACTGTGGACTGATGAAACTAAAATGGAGTTATTTGAACATAACAAGGGGCGGAAAAAGAACACAGCATTCAAAGACAAACACTTGCTACCCACAGTCAAATTTGAATAAGGTAGGTGTAGCTCATACAATTGACAGTGAATGGACATCCAAGATTGGTGCTTCTAATAAAGTGACTAGTGCATTGACATAGAATGTAAGGGTCTCTATTAAATGGGATCAATGTGTGAGTTACAAGGTAGCACATTGTTACAATGTAGGTACACATACAAAGTATGGGTCTCTAATAAAGTGATGAAAGACTGAACTGTACTGCATTGACTCCATATTACTTTTTCAGCTAAATGCTGGGGGGATATAACAGTTTTCTTTGACCCTTTAGTGTGATCCTTCAAGAACACTGATGTAGGCATTAGAGTCAAAGTCCAGTGGTGGATTAAGGCTATTTAGAGAGTAGCATGTCTTCACTGTCATTGATTACTGGTGCTCTGTTTTGTGCCTGCTCAAGCATGTCCTTTCGCCTGAAGCTGAGTGTTTGTTTCTCATTAAAGAGCCAAAGACATCCATTCTCCACACCTCCTCTTCCTTGTACTCTTACCCCGCACTCTCTTTTCTCCTCCTCCTCTCTTCACCTTCTCTCTCTCTCTACCCCCCGCGGAGGCACCGCTCTGCTCCGTTAATTGGCTGCTGTTTTAATGACCCTCTGAGAAGTTACAGTGGATGAGAGTAATTACAGCTCATACAAGACACTACCAATTACAGCATCTTCAACACAGGCATGAAGTCTCTATCTCTATTATGTTCATATTCCTTCCTGTGGAATAGGCTGTCAAACTATAGAGCTGCTACTAACTATTACTGAAGCAATAGAAGTCCTGTTACAGTGAATAATGACAAAGCCATGATGATATTTATAATAGCAAAACACTAAAATGTTATATTTCTTGCTCAGTTTTGCAAACTAAAGAAGAATTTGAATTATTAGGACAGTGTCACCACTTTTTAATTCAATTTTGGTGACTCCCACAAGGCAGTGATTTTACAGGCTTTAACAGCTGTTTGCATCATCATTGGACACAGGAATATCATGGATGCACTATAATAGGATATTGAGTGAACAACCTCAGTAAACATAACCCATGATGCCTTGTGCAGTTAGTCTAGTGTAGTAGGTAATATTTCTGACCACCAAGTGACAGAATATGGTTCAGTCTCCTACCTGAGCAAATACATTACTACTACTACTACTACTACTACTAATAATAATAATAATAATAATAATAATAATAATAATAATAATAATAATAATAATCCATATATTATCTTAACTGCTTAATCCATTTCAGGGTCACAGTGAGTCCCCTGTTCCTTGCATGGGCACTGGGCAGGGCATTAAACTATTTTAGCCAAACCCAGGAAAGGGCACCAATCCATGACTGGGCACACACAGACATACACACAGTCACACCAGGGCAATTTAGAATAACTGCTTCTGACCTTCATGTTTTTGGGTGTGTTGAAGGAAACTGGAGACCCCAGAGGAAATCCACGCACATATGGAAACTCCAACCAGATGGAGTCTCAAACCCAAGACCTTAGTGCTGAGAGGCGATTGAGCTAACAACCATGCTTAACCAAATAAATAATAATAATTATAAATTTTATTATTGTTATTGTAATTATTATACTGTACAGTTACTGGGGATGGAACGATAAAGGATACATCTTCAGTACCTAGTTAAGGAATAGAAATTAAGAAAAAAAAATTGTAATGTGTATTTAAAGTTGTATTCACTCTTTCCTGACTCATGACGTTTATGTTTATTACTGATTTTAAAAGTTCACACTTCTGCTCCTTTCTCTTTTTAATCAATCTACATCCAGATCTTACCTAAACTGATGATCTAAAGTTGAAATGTTCTGGTGAATACAACCTCTGTGTCTAATATGACTACCACAGCTACCAGGTTTTTTTTTTGTTTTTTTTTTGTTTTGTTTTTTGTTTTATTGTTGTTATTATAATTATTATTATTATTATTATTATTATTATTAGTAGTAGTAGTAGTAGTAGTAGTAGTAGTAGTAGTAGTAGTATTTATTTATTTAAAAGTTCACAGTAAGTCATACTGTGTCCTAAGTGACATCACCAACATTAATTCAAATCTGGATGTAGTTTGAAATAAATTTTTATGGTGTATTTTTTCAGAAACATCTGAGCTATTTACTTTTGAGTTCTAGTGTTTTCAGCAATGTTAGCCCCCCAATCTCCAGTTGTAAACTATAAAAAAAAAAAATTGGTAACTAATTACATTTGGGGTCAGAGGAAACATATTCAAATACAATTTTTGAGTAAACTATTCAGTTTCCATGCATGCTTTGTTTGGCATTGAAACCTTTTATGATGGTATTTTAATTTTTTACACTTTTATAATACAACATGTTTTATTTGCATATCTTATTATTATTTCGCAAGATACTGTACATTTAATAAAATTTCATGCATTTGGAATTAAATGGATTGCAGATGACAATAAACTTGGCAACTAACTTTAAACATTTTCTGGACTTCTGTTTATATGAACCATCACTCTTTCTCTCTCTCTCTCTCTCTCTCTAGTTCCCATTTATTGGTACTTGTAGAACTTGACTCTTCTTTAAATAGAGTGTTTCATAAAAAAAGAGAAAAAAATCAAGGTCGGCTGGCTCAATCTCTCCTTTCTTTAGTGTGTGATGGACTTGATCAAGTCTGCCTCTAAATACAGAAATACTGATCTGAGAGCCGACCATCACATAGACATCATAGTGAAAAACATCTTTATTCAGTCTCCTTTTCTATGGCAACAGCTGCACAGAAGCTCTCATATTCAACACTATATACACTGATCTGAACATACAGCACAAGTCAAAAGTTTGCACACATCCATCAAAACCATTTTTTAACTGATTTTTGTATTTTATTTTCCATATCTTTGAAATGGCTTAACTGTGAAGACAAACTGAAAATCCAATCTGTCCTCCACCTTTACTTATATTTCAATATTACACTGTAGATGATTTGAAGACATTTACCAGGTCATTATAGTAGTTGCTCAGCCAGAAATTTTCTACTTGACTCTTGTATAATCATACTATGCTTTAAAACAAGTTGATTAGTCTCTGAGTCCCTAATAAAGGTCTGTATGTGGTCCGAGTGGGTTGATATAGGTTGTGGTGACATGTTTTTATAAAATCACCTGGGCCTTAGGTAATTATTGAGTTATATTGTGCTTGTTAGTAATGTTAGCCTCTCAGCCCTCAAAAATAAAGCAAAAGCAAAAAATTCCAAACATGTCTTGGCTGACCTACATCTACATCTAAGGTAAGCTGGGTAAATAAAGCATGGTGAAGCATTCTTTTAATTGAAAATCTATTAAAATATTTATGAGGAGTCACCTGTGATGCTTTTTCAGCTTCTGAAAATGTTTTGTGTATAGTGAAAAACAAAAAAACGTATGTGGCTATGTAAATAAATATTCCTTATACTAGATAGATGGATATATAGATAGATAGATAAAAGAAAAGTGGACAGACTTAAGCTTCATTTACCAAAAAAAATGTTACATAAATATTTACTGATTATTTTCAGCAACTGGCCATTGACTTATATGATTTTTGTGAATTAAATGTGTATATTTCAAGGACAGAA
This sequence comes from Crenuchus spilurus, assembly GCA_036984385.1. Lineage (NCBI taxonomy): Eukaryota > Metazoa > Chordata > Actinopteri > Characiformes > Crenuchidae > Crenuchus > Crenuchus spilurus. Next base: position 5,034 of record BRDA01021868.1, read on the forward strand.
ATGATCCTCTGGGGAAACCAAAAGTACAATAGTTTGAAAAATCCTGGAGTATTTTTTAAGGTCATAGTGGGTGGGACTTCAATTTTCTTTTTTTTAACAGAGCTAATGGAAAGATTCTGCTTTTGTTAAAAAAAGTCCTTGCCTGCCTTACATGAGAAGTGACACAGAAGTTAATGAAGTGTTTTATTATATTCCAGTCTTATATTTATTATATTTCAGTCTGACTTCTTTTTGGACTGAATAAAACTGTCAAAATAAATTCAGTAATTTATTCCTCTCTGAAGGAGGAGTGTTATTTTCCATAAACTATTTCTCTACCTCTTCATACTCTCTCTCTCTCTCCTCTCATTCTCTCTCTTTCTCATTTCTCTATCTCTGATATACAGCAGTATTAATATCTGTATAAAGCAGTGTGATGTAGCTGTTTGTGTGGATGTAATAATTATGAGTTTGAGTAATGACTGCATCACTGGTGCCGCCCAGCCATCTGTACACAGCTAGACTGCACCAGTATGCATGTGTGTGTGTGTGTGTGTGTGTGTGTGTGTGTGTGTGGACACATTAGAAATTTCTACCTTGTATGTTCACTCACTGCTCAAAGTTATATGTCCATTCCCTGCCACTGGGGTGTTAACACGTCATTGTCACAACCACTCAAAAATATCCAGATGATTAATTCTAGGATCAGAAACTGACCACTGATGAATAGCTACAAAATGCAATGCCAACATGTATGTCAGCAGATGAGCCACATCCTGAAGATAGACAGACAGACTGAAAGACAGTCAGACAGACAGGTAGATAGAGACACTCTATGTCCAAATGTTTATGGACAGCCTTTCTACCGAATGCATTTAAGTTGCACCCATTGCTGACACAAAGGTGTAAATGCACACACACAGCTTGCCTCTTCCCTGTAGAGAGCTTCTGCCAATAAAACAGGACTCTCTGGAACAGGTAAACATGAGCAAATTACCACCATGTCTAATGCCAGGCATGGGCTAGAATGGTATAAAGCCCCTCAACATTGTTCTCTGGAATGATGCTGTTCCATCCAGTACTTTTGGGATGATTCCAAGATGAAGTGAGGTGGTTATCATCCAAAATGCTGACCTCACAAATGGTATTGTTGCTGAATGCAATCAAATCCTCACAGCAATTGATAGATAAATAGGTAGACAGATATTGAACTTCAACATACAGTACAACAAATAAATGCAAATCCAAGCTGAACTATGCAGAATTGTTGATTTTCTTCTCTATTGTTCAGAAGTATTGTACGTTGCTAAAATGAATAATCTCCTGAAGAGTCTGATCAACACCAGCATAGAAAAACGAGAGCTCAAAGAACCAATGTTGTTATCTGTTTATAGGCAATATTAATGAAAGTTTTTACAGCTCTTTCATGTACTCTTGATCTTTTTTCCTCCTTTTGCAGGGTATTCACAGGCAGTAGATGACAGCGGGCAAGCAGAGCTATTTTAAACATTAATTTAATTGCCCTAGACGTCATTGAGCATATTCTGAATGCTTTGCATTCGAGAGCAATGGGTAGCAGAAGAAAAGGGCTTTAAAAAAACAGCCATGTTTATTTCATTTTCAAAGATTTTTGCTCTTGGCAGAAAATCAGTGGAAATTACGCCTGAACTCCAACAGATGCTGAATATAAATTATGTACTCAAGTCATTAGAAAAAGATAAGTTGTCCTTTGGATGACAGAGAAACTGAACACATCCAGGGAAGCGTAAATTATGCAGGATTATGCAATGTCCGACTTCTTCATCTGTTCGTTATAATCAAAATAAAACCACAAAACATGCGTCTGAAGGATTTTTTAAAATATTCACACAATTAAATCTATAACCCATAAAGAGTCACACCTTATGACATATAATAATGTTGACTGTATGAGCTGATACAATTGCCTGCCAGCTGTTTCAGCTTTAAAGTGCCTTGCATTTCATTGGCCCTTTATTATGTCCTAGAAAAGGAAGTCAAAGATCAGAGTCAAAGAAACCTGACGGCTTACGTAAGGCCTGCTGACTTCGGAGCCTTTGCTGATTTACTGACACCCAGCCTGGCCTTCTGTCACACCTCAAAATAAACAAGATACAAAGTCCAGAAAAGAGAAAGGAGAAAAAAAGGAAATGATTTGTCTCCAAAGCGGAGAACTTCTGACTCGCTGCTGTTCACTTCAGTGGGAAGTCAGTGTCAGGCTAAGCCGGCTATCTTTAATAACCCACACCCACAGACACACACTGATTCTGATATTCCGCAGTGGGCTTGTAAGCTTGTTTTCTCTCTCTGTGTCTCTGCCTGTTTCTCAATTCTGAACCTACACATTACATTCTTGTGCAAATGTCTGTGCGCCCCTGGTTGAATTTTATTTTGTTGATTTTGTGAACAGATCCTCTACAATAATGTGTCTACACATTTTAGAATCAAAATCAGGCTTTATTGGACAAGTACATTTGCACATACAAGGAATTTGATTTGGTCTTACCGGGTTTCTCAATACACAGAATACAGAAGTAAACGGAACTTACACTAGTGTGGTAGCCTAACATTAATACATATGCAAATCATACATAAACACTTACTGTCTCACACACACACACACACACACACACACACACACACACACACACACACACATACGCACACACAAACACACACTGGTAAACAGAATGGTAGAAGAACATACTAATGGCAATAGGATAATTCTTTTTTATTTTACTGTTTCATTTATATTCACTTTCTGAATTTAACACATTGAAATGAAAAACACATCATAAGACACAGGACGTGCCATAACATTTGTACAGGCCACATTATATAAATCCACCTGTGTGCAATCGAAGTGTCACATGATCTGTCAGTATATACACACATTTTCTGAAAGGCCCCAGAGGCTGCAAGGCCATTAAGCAAGAGGAACCATTAACCAAACAACACCATGAAAATAAAGGAGATCTCCAAACATGTCAAGGACAAAGTTGTTGAGAAGTACAAGTCAGGGTTGGGTTATAAAAAACATCCAGATCACTGATGATCACCCGAGCACCATCAAATCCATTATCATCAAATGGAAAGAACATGGCACCACAATAAACCTGCCAATAGGGGGACACCCACAATAAGCCATATACTTCATAGGGCTGGGCTTTATGGAAGATTGGACAGAAAAAGCCTTTACATACAAAAATACAAAGGTTCATTTTGAATTTGTAAATGTATCCCCAAATGTATGGAGGATTCTGGTCAGATGAGACCAAAATTTAATTTTCGGAAACCAAGGAAAACAATATGTCTGGCACAAAACCAACACATCTCATCACCCTAAGAACACCATCCCCACAGCTAAACATGGTGGTTGGAACTTCATGCTGTTTGGGATGTTTTTCAGCAGCAGGAGTTGGGTTTGAGTCTAGGGGAAGATGGATGGTGCTATAGGGATATTCTTGAGCAAAACCTCAAGTTTTGTTCTGTCAGTGATTTGAGACTTGGACAGAGGTTCATGTTCCAACAGGACAATGACCCAACCCATAACACTCAAGGGAAATGTGTAAATGTATTGGAATGGCCTCGTCAAAGCCCAGACCTTAATCCAATTGTGAATCTGTGGTCAGACCTGCTTATTGCTGTTTACCAGTAGAAACCATCTAAGTTGAAGGAGCTGGTGCAGTTTTGCCTGGAGGAATGGGGAAAAATCCCAATAACTAGATGTGGCAAGGTCATGGAGACTTATCCAAAGCAACTTGCAGCTGTAACTGCAGCAAAAAGGTAGCTCTATGAAGTACTAAATTCAGGGGGTGAACAGTAATGTATACTGAGGTTTTCTGTTATTTTGTCCTTTTGTTGTTTACTTCAAATCAAATGTTCAAAGTTGTAGCATGTTCTGTAAATTAAATGATGCAAACCCTCAAATTATATATTTTAATTCCAGGTTGTGAGGTAGCACAAAACGAAAAAATGCCAAGGGGGGTGAATACTTTCGCAAGGCGCTGTATGTACCATATTTGTTGTGTATTCAGCTGTAAACAAACATTTGTCTCTCTCTTTTTCTCTCATGCTTTCTCTCACTCTCACTTGATCTTTCTCTCTCATTCTTTTTTCCTTACATTCTCACTTTATCAAACTCTTTCTTGTTTGCTCATGCTCATTTGATCTCTTTCTCTTACTCTTTCGTGCTGCATACTCACTTTCTCTTTTGCTCTCTCCTTCTCTCACATTTCTCTCTCTCTCTCTCTCTCTCTCTCTCTCTCTCTCTCTCTCTCTCTCTCTCATGCCTATGTTGACAGGCTGGTCATGCAGTTGTTTGTGGACGCGGCTTGCATGCGTGATGATGTTTTTCAAAGGTGCTGATTGAAGGGATGAGTCAAATCAAGCCTAACTCGACTGAAGCCCCTTAATTGAGCCATGTGTGTCTGTTGTTGTGGAACGATGAAAGAGATTCCCTCATCCAGAGCGAGGCCTATCGTCTTTGATGGTTCTTTTCTATTTTTTTTTCCTTTCCAATCTTTGCAGCATGTCCCTAAACTAATTTAAAGCCAAAGAGCCAGAGATGAAACGATACAAAGGTAAGTAATTAAACAAATGACAGAGAGCAACAAACTTGTTTTTTTTTCATGGATGCTGTAACTTTGTGTTTGATTAACAGAATGACAAACTTTTTTCTAGACAAAATGTGTTAAAATAATCATTCTAAACTGATTACCAGATTGCAAAATGTTTTGTATGAATAGTTTCTCAGCAGTAGCTGTATATGTTTGTATGTGTGTAAGAAAGAAAGTCCAATAAGCTGCACAAGAGCTCATGAGATTTCTGAAGCGATGGCCTAGCCACCTTATTAAAATGCATTTTCTCACCTGAAAAAGGTTCACAAGAGTTCCTAAATGCTGGCGTAAAAGCCAATTTCTTTTCCTTAGCATGCTCATGAATGAGGTTCCCATAAGCATAGAAAAGCCTCCTACTCACTCAACCTGCATGTTACATTCATCAAAATTTCTTCAATTTAATATGTGGAGTACAAAAAGGAAGAAAATTAATGTTAAAGTTTATTTACTCTTCCACCTGACTGTGTAAACGTCATGTAAACAACCCGATGAAGGGAAAAAATGAATGTGAAAGGTTACTAGAATGACTAAAAATTGTAGAAATTTTTGGAATTTGAAATAAAGCTGGTTGCAGCAAGCACAGCCTCATTTGCATGATACTAAATGCCCCCCAAGTCATTTATTTCACTGCTTAGAGTTAACTTACATTGCTAATTTGCTAATGAAGACTTGAAATTGAGCAAATTAGCATTTTGCGAAGGAGTTGTGATGTGTCATTTATTAGCTCTTATTTTGGAGATTAGTGAGAGCTTGTTACCATGATGCTACCTGGATACCTGCTACCCAATACATCTAATTTTCAATTTACAACATTATCATTTGTGAAATTGAGTTGTGAAGTACATATTTAATCCTTTGGTGCCTTGGGCTATTTTGGTTATTTCTGAATACATTTGAGTTTGCTTTTATATACCATACTGAAAATGACTGGACACTTATTGACTGTATAATCATCCATCCATTGCCTTCCACTTAATCCTGCTCAGGGTCACAGTGAGTACCCTACCCCTTCACTGGGCGCAGGGCAGGGCATGAAACACTATCCTAACTAAACCCAGGGTAGAGCGCCAATCCATCGCTGGGCACACACACACACACATTTCAGGGTATCCAATTTGCCTGACCTTCATATTTTTGGACTAGAGAGGAAACTGGAGGAAACCCATGCAGGCACAGGGAGAAAATGGAAACCTACATGTGGACTCTAACCCAAGACCTCAGTGTTGAGAGGTGATTGTGCTAATCACCATGCCACTGTGCCAATATATTGGACACAAAAACACGCAAAACAAACCTCAAATCAGATTTGAAAACTGTGTTTTTACTATAAAAACATTAAGCATTTTAAAACTGAAAATGTTAACACTGGTTGTAAATGTGAAAATACAGTGTCATTGTAAAAATAAAACAAAAAGTTATACACGGTCATACCTGAGTATTATAGCCATCACAGATGTCATGTGACAGAGCTTTTTGCACATATATAAAAGAGCACAATAGTCAGTTGTAGTAGAGTGCAAAAATCTAATACAAAGTACACAATCTGACTAATGGACTTAATGAATTAAGGACTGATAATAGAAAGTAATAGCATCTTGGAAACTGCTAAAATGTTTTACTGAAGATGGACCTCTCATACATTGAGTGTCTCCCAACAACATAATAGTGATGCCGCCAAAGCCACTGATGCCAGAGGGGAACAATGACTCCGGTGAGTGATACAGAGCACCACTGTGGAGCAGTTAACCTCTATAATTAACACAGGAGCAATGAAGAAAATGTCAGGGATCATCATGTCACTTTGCATTTGTGACATCAAGTTCATTCCAAACTGGGGTGGCCATAATATTCTGATATGACTGCTATTTATAACAAAAAGAGGAACCAATGACTGGAACCAGTCACATGATATATTACACTGTGTGATCAGTGACTCAGACTAAATAATACTAATTGGGTCCTAGTACCATTCATGCACCATTTGCACTATAATTCATTCAGTAGAGACTAACATTGTCTAATTAACCTGGCCTAAACGCACACATAATATTTGCAATGTTAGCATTTTGTGAAGGTGTTGTTAAAATATATCTTTTACTCTTAATTTGGACATGGGAAATATTGTCTTTGTGTTATGCTAACTGGCAGGTGGGCATGATGACTTGGTGATTAGCATGCTCACCTCTCAGCACTAGGGTCTTGGATTTGAGTTTCCATGAGTCTCTTTTATTCGGGGTCTCCAGTTTCCTCACGCAGTCCTCCAAAACATAGAGTTCAGGTGAACTGGTTACTCTGAATTGTCGTGGTGTGAGTGTATACCCAGTGATGGATTGGTGCCCTACCCTGGCTATGGATAAATTAGTGTAATGCCCTACTGTTTTCTGATATCCATTCATTTTCATTCACAAAATTAGCCTTTTGGACAGATTGGTGAAGTATCTCTTCAACACTGCTTTTGAAACTAGCATGATATGTGGCGTCCAATACATTTCAGTCACATCTTGCAACATATGCATTTTGGCAAGGAGTAGAGAAGTATCCCTTTAACTTTCATTTCGCCTCTGCTGCTTGAATAGCAATTTGTCAACAAAGCCAAGGGCCTGTATAGATTTAAGTTTCGAATCCAGCATTTGGTCTGATGAATTGCTCGCCTCCAACAGCCTCTATATATCTGACTTCATTTAATGGACTACAAATCAATGACTGTATTTGAGTTGCTGAGCCTTTACCAGTGTAGACACATCTGCATTTGAGTGCAGTATTGAACAGGTTTCTTCACAATATACAGCTAAGTCATTATCTCTAATTAAACAGTTGAATGTAGCAGTGGCACAGTAGCAAACACAGAAGACCAATTTCTGTGAAGCACACAAGATGATGCAGAATTACAAGGGCTATATACACTCAGCTTTATTAGAAACCCTATATCCACTCACTGGCCACTGTATGAGCTCCAGCTACCTTATACACTGCAAAAACAGCACTACTTGAAATAAGCCAAATATTCCTAAGTGCGATCAGTTTTTCTTGTTTTGAGAACCTGCCAATGGGGTAAGCAAAAGTTGCTTGTCTAGACTTCTTATAACTAGCAAATGAATCTAACTCATATGTGTTTTTCAAATTAAATTAAATTGTCAAAAATTTAATAAAATTGTGCATCTTACAAGCAAAAATTGCTTTTCTTAAGAAATATTTTTTAAATGAGTGTTATGAACTATTGATTTAGAGTCATTAAATACATTTCTTAAATTAAGAATTTATTTAAGTGAATTTATTCTTTAAATAAGAAAAATATTCTCAACCAAACCATAGTCATACCCAGTAACTGGTAAATAAAGCTCAAGATGAGCTGAAATATCTTTTTAAGAAAAAGTTATGTTCTTAGTATGAACTTCATTTTATTGTGCAAAACTTGCTTGTTAAGAATATTATTTTCTTTTTAGACAAAAATAAGAAAAAATGTCCATAAACCAAGTTTTTTTTAACTTTCTTAAAAATGTTTTTTTTTGCAGTGTACGTCCAATTACAGCCATTCATTGCACAATTTATCAGCTCTGTCTACCTCTTTCATCATGGGTCACTACATGGTGGTTATTGTATAGATATCAGACAGCACAAGGTTGTACATACGTCAGTGTCATTGGTTGACTGGGAGTGGACCATCACCCAACAATATCCAAACAAGCAATTCTGTGGTTAAAAAAGTGACCACTGATAAAGTGGCCAGTGAGTACATAGTAGTGATGTGTTTAATTTATAAAAGTTAGAACAGGCACCACAGTGGGAAGGAGAAAAATACACTACTGGTTTGTTTTCATCATGCAGGGGGTCTGAATTGACTGTAGGAGGCACTCCACACTCCCTCTACAGGCTAGAATCTGATCTGCAGGCCAGTGGACACTGTAGGCAGGGTTAGATGGGCAAATGTAAGAATAACTTTTGAATAAAGAAAGTCGAGAAATAATAAAATGTACATCCTTAAGAATAAAGGTGCTGTGTTATTCTTGACTTGGATGTAGAGTGATAAGCAAAAACAATTCTGTAAATTGTATTATATATATACTAGCACTTCTCAAAAAATGAAAACATTGTGAGTCATTATTGATTTTAATGTAATTTGAAGGTAGAATATTTCGTTTAGAATTAATTACTATTCAAATTGTATCAACATTAAAAGAAAAAATACCTGAAAAATGTGAATTTATGTGTAATGAATATTATGAGTGTTTACCTTGTGGAAATGAACATTTTCAAGACATTCTATGTACTAGGGCATTACGTTGGGCATTATGTTGAAGGTACGTGTTTCATTTAAAGAACAACTAAAAGTTTCTTTAAGGAACTGTAAGTGTTTTTTCTGTATTCTCCAAATGAGCCTATTTAAGAGTGCAGGCATGAAAGTGCAATGACTGATGCATGTTTATTCAGTTTTAATGTAAGCCGCTTGTATCATTATGTAGATGAGGACAGAGAAAGAAGTGGGGGATGATGTGCAGAACTGCTCTGGAGTCTTCCTCAGCACTGAGCGCTTGTTAAAAATCTTCAACTGAATGGTGCTAAGTGAAACATTTGTAAACATTAGCATGTCGTCCTAGATAGCTGCAGCCTGCTGCGCAGGGAAAACGAGCATGTTACGTAATGATGTAATGAACTTTGTTTTGACTACAAAAGAGGAGGAGGAGCAGTGAGAGAGAGAATGAGCGAGAAGGAGAGAGAGAGCGAGAAAGAAAGAGATATGCTCAAACGAAATCATGCTGCGATAAAGAGGAGGGGAAAAAAACAATCATTCTCTAACATTGTCTCTCAGCGGTTTCTGGTTTCATGAAAAAAGAAAAGCCATTTCATTCAAATCACTCGCTTCTTCATGATACCTGTGCATTTGCAGAAAAAGGAGATGCTTTGTACCTCTCCAGGAATGCCAGCGGGACAAAAGGGCCGATACAAAAAGAATGACATTTCAGAGATAAACGACACAAATAATGTGTGATTTTCTGAAGCCACTGTGTTTATGCCCAGTATGGTCCTTTTGTTCTTCCTGTGAGAGAGAATCGTTCAGGAGAATCCAGAGGGGGCCTGTGATGGCATTTCTGAACTGATTCACATGGAGCTGCTGAACCTAGTTTGTTGGACCAAGAAACAGACTGAGATCATGTCCTGTAACTAGTGGTGCACTTGCAGTCTTGCAGTCCTCATTTAAGGCCGCCTGCAAGGAATTCAAGGCCATACAGTGTACCGTTTCTGAGAGTTCAGAGTGCTTGTGAGCACCAATTATGTGACTTTACTGAGAGTATGTATCCTTAGGCATACTTCTTTGTTGATGTGACTTAAATGCAATCCTCTATACTGTAGCTGAACAGGCACAGCTGACCAATTCATAACGATAGAGAAAAAGTAGACAATACTTTGATTCAGGTGCTACTGAACATCCAGGGACGTAGAAAATATTTCTATTTATAATTACTCTATATGAATGTATATCAAATTTAATGTAATTGTCAATGAAGAAGTGCATCCTTATAATTAAGCCTAAGATGTGTCAAACCTCATGTTTAAAAAGTCTTGATTGTCCCCTATTTCATCAAAGTAGATTTAAACCCAGTCCCACATGGCATCCCTATAAAAGTTCACTCTTTGATAACATCAGCCGAGTATAGAGCTACACCTTGATGATGTTTGGTTTAAAAGTATGCATTTGGCAAAAAAAAAAATTGCAGGCTTTGCAGGTTTGGTATTCAGCTAGATTTACTGGATAATATTGTTGATACACAAGGAATTTTTTTTCCAGTCACTGGTGTCTAGATAGTATTTTATACAATACACATGTAATGTGCATACAATTTACAGACAATGCACAATATACAGTAATATACAGTATACACAGACTGTACAAGGATAAGTAATATATAGACAGAATACACAGTACACAAATAACATACTACATGTTAAATTAAGGACAAGTAGTATACCTGGAACCTAGTGGTCATACATATTCTCCTGGTACCCATCTATAGTACTCTTTGTTTATATTCAGTGGCTCAATTCATATTACAAGTATAATGCAGTACAATGACTGTCGCATTGAAAATAAATGCATTTTACTTTGAATAACCTCCTTTCCACCATATTGGATAGACAGTTGTAAACAAATACATCTACTGTGATTAGAATTGTACATAATAGACCATGGTTTAAACAGGCTTGGTGATGTATTTTCACAGGAACAACTGAGCTCATTTTTTAATTTAGGTGTTTGTTAACAAAAATAACCTCATAGCTCCAGTTCTAAACTAAAGAAGCAACATTTGGACTCTGAACTGGTCTTGGTTGATCAACAGAAAGTGGAAAACTATAAATGTGATTTGTGAGTGACCCATTCAAAAGTGTAGTGTAGTGAAGGGGAAACCTTAAAACTAACCTCAAAGCGGAGCTAAGCACTAATAATTATAACAAGCACCGGTGTCACTCTTAACTCACATGTTAAGTGGCCAATATATTATCAATGGACAATATAAAGCATTGAAAGTGCTGGTCATTTCATTGAGGTGTAAATGTCTAAAAACAGCAGAAGTATGGCATCATGAGGCCAAAAAATCATGGAACGTTAGTGGTTGAAAGCACATTGGAATTTGTTGTATTCATTTGGGTCATATGTTTTGTGAGTGTGTGTGTGTGTTTTTAGTAACAATTTTGTATCAGTGTTTGTATGAGTGCAGTGGAAGAGCAAAATCATCTCTGTTGAAGCAAGCAGAATGAGGTTAATTACTTTTCTGACCTTTTTCTGGAGCCTAAAGAAACATTTCGATGGTTACAGGCCTGATAGCCAAAGCACATATGCTGACTCAATGGCTGAATGTGAAAAGGCAACCCACAGCAAAAGCTTTTCAAACATGCTGTTGATTGTATACCATCACATAAAGGAACACTGAACAAAGTACTAAAATAATCCACTTTGCACCAATAGCATGCATATATTACCGTCTCATTAGTCTTGTATGTGCATGTCCTTGTATTCAGCTCTTTGAGGTGACCAAATGATGAACACATGGACATTTTACCATTGTGGGAACATCTGGTATTTATTCTTCATGAAAAAGTTCATAAAACTGATTTTTATTTGGAAACAGTAAAAGAAATTAAATGTTTGCTTTAGCAAACAAAATGTAGTGAAATCAGTAAGATAATCATAACAGTAAGGTTATCTTATTTTTGTACTGCCTAAAATGCTAAGATTTAGCACTGTTTTCATTTTGATATTAACCCCCCCCCCAAAAAAAAAAAAATCCCCACCCCACTTTTTAAATATTATTTTCTTTAATATTTAAAGAATTGAAAGATCTTGTAATTCATGGCCCTATGTCACTGATCAGTCATGTATTGTGCAAGACACAACTACTGAAAGATGCCCGATTACCTGACAAGTTGTATAGTGTGAAAAGTAAAAAAATAAACTGATGAGCCTGAAAGTCATATAGCATGTACAGTACATAAATCCTAGTTTACACTAAAATATTTTTGCACAGTTTTCCAGTTACCTACCAGTTTTTAGTAGATCGCTGAGTCATGTAGTCATGAACTGCTGAAAGATGATTGATCGCCGATCTATTGCAGATGCCTGGGAGAAATTTGACATGCTAAATATCTAAGATCCAGTTGGCGACTGTGTCAACAGCAGTAACTACCAACAACCAGTGGGATTGCATAGAAAGAACCACATGTTAATTTATTCCTTGTGGTATGCTAGGAAGCATTGCTGGTTTGCATTCAGACAAGAAAATGTTGCATATCTAGTGACCACCACTACCGTAACTCTACTGATTGGTAGAGATGGCACAATCACACTGTAGTTCCAGGCCTTCTTCAATAACATATACTGACTCAGATGTGCTCCTCAGCCTTCACATGGATTTATTCAATTCCATTAGTAGTGCACTTGATTTAACATAAAGAAGCTTTGATTAATCAAACCAGGTATTGGATGAGAACTACAAATACTGAACTGCCATAAGGAGGGATTTGGAAAGGGTTAAATCATCACATTAGAATACAGAAAATAACAATAACAATAATAAGTACATGGATAAATTATTATGCAGCATTTACAATAAAGCATAACAAAGTCTGTGTTTTCTTAATCAGTAGTTGACACCACAACAGATTAGTGCATTAGTGAACTGGTGGCCCAGCATAATGCTTTCCTGAGACACAACACTGTGGAGAAATGTGACACAATATCATTAGTTATGAACCATCTCGGCCTGAACAGCTTGACTTGGACTGTTGACGCCACAGGGCCCACATGATCATAAATGACGGCACCCACGCCAGCCACAAAATGCTTACCTCTCTGTATTGGAGTAGGAGGTACAAAAGCATTTGGACTCTAATCACCAGATTTCATAACTGTATTTCCCCGCCAGCATGTACGCACTAAGCTGGAGTTATGAGCTTAGGGTTACAAATCAAAGCTACCTGTATGTATGTATATAGTCACATACAAGTGTGAATACCTGAGTTAAGAAATTTAATTTTTTGTTTTGTTTTTAATTATTATTTTGGTTCAAATGTTATACAAAAAAAACATTGTTTATGCTTCAGACATGAAAAAGGAATGTTTTGACTTACTGCAGCACATTATAAATAAATAATATAAATATTGTAAATAATAAATTTATAAATAAATATAATATACTATATATAAAATAAGTTCATCATTGTTCATAAAAAAATTCAAAAAGCTAACTTTATATATTATATTCATTACACATAAAGTGACATTTCAAGCCTCCACTCTTCCTTAATAAAAGATAGCACACAGTTGCATTACTTTACTGGATATGCAGTGAAATAATAATAAAAAAAAAACGTGAAAAAAAATCACAAAAATGTAGAAATGTGATATCTGATTTTCCAGTTTTCAGTTGTAGCTCACATTCCTTTTGCACAATTATTCAGTCAATGGTCTTTTTAATCTGTAAAAGAACCAACTTAGTTATGTTCTGGCCACAGATAATTTTTTCATAATTACTCTTACAATGTGTAGATTTGATGGCTTTAAGCCTGGAATGTGAAATCCAGAACATTGTTTTTATTGTGCCTCTCTGGAGTGTGGGTTTGACACTTCTGCTACCATTGTATATTGTACTTACATTATCACTCCAATTGTCTGCATTGATCATAGCCTCTAGCAAGCAAGAATTTCACACCCATCAAATACACCTCAAACCCATAAAATGTTTTCTCAATGAAACACCACAAAAATTTGTACTGCACTTGTTAAAGTGATCACTATTAGACTCTGTTTACTCCCAAGTTCCTTAAATGAATAATTTATCAACAGGCTGTAAACGTAATTAATGAAAGAACAAGGTGCAAACCATGTAGTGCCTTAACGCATTTACAGTGTCTGTTTATGTTGTGCCAAGGCCTAATGTAATTCATTTGTTGCCACAATGATCTGCCCTCAGGGTCGCTCAATCAATCACTGTTATCCATTTCATTACCAGCAGCCGCAAAACCAAGGGGAGTTAGCATGATGAAAAATGACAAAATCATTTACAGAGGGATCAGGACGTGACATGGCATGGCCCAGGGCTTTGGAACAAAAAAGATAAAATCAACAGGCGTGTTGTTTTCCAAAAATGTAGTGGTTGCTACAAAGTACGTACTCCAATTCCATTAGACTACACTCTAAAACAAGGGCAAGGAGCACACTGAACAGAAACAGTGCCAAAGTACTTACAGAATTATTGATTCATGATACGGAAGACTCACCCTTCACTTAAAGCTCCATGCATTGATTTTGTAATATCCTCTGGATGTTTGGGTAATTGCAGGTTCAGCTTGACATACTGTTGCATTGTTGAATGTATTGTCATGTTGCACTAACAGGGTCTTTCATCACTAAACACAATATACAATGGCTTCAATACTGGCTTATTACTCTACCAGTGCATTCACATGTGCCACTGGCCACCTAACAGAAACCCCTGCTTTATAGTTCAACTTTGCTTGTGGATAGTTTCAGCCCATTAAACAAATTGTGTTAGTCATCGTTTACCTCTTCATCATTGGGGCTGCTCTTGAACTGGTTTTGTTGGGTGTGGGGAATCTCAAAAAGTTAGAATGTGTTTTGTGGTCATAACTGAATTCAAAAATTTAAATTATAGCAATATGTTTTATATTCATTACACATTACACATATTCCAAGCATTTTTGTTGATATTGTTTATAATAATTTATTCATGAAATATTCTATTTTTATCTGGCACTGTAAATGTTATTTTCCTTAAATTACTATACAACAAAGAATCAATGTAACTGTTATTCCACTATCCTGATATAATAGCCATTTTTTATTTCACAATATTAAATAGTTTTTGATGGTGCATTGTAGTTACGTTCCTCAAACAAGGTACATATACTGTTTATACTGTAGTGAAAATTGATGTTTTTAAAGGCCTTTAAATAATATCATCCTAGAGTAATGAGTTAACAGCTTACTTCAGGCTTCAATAAGAAATTAGCTAGCTATCAAACCTGAAACAGCTGAAGCTAGTGAACATTCTGCTTAAATGCTAAAACCTTTCTGGGCTTACATAGTGAAAATAATCAACTGCAATAGCTACATTTTTAGGTTGGATATGTAAACATCACTATATCTGTTATGCTGGTCCAACCAGAGATGGTTCTATTTAGTAACATTTACTATGCTACATATATTTTGTGGTTGCAGTTGGTATACTTTAGTGGGTAACACCTCTAAACCCAATCTGAAAGACTGGGTTTGAGCCCAAGTTTGGGCAATCATAGCATAGAACTAAGTCCTTGGGCGAGACTCCTAACACTGCATTTATATATAATTATGGCATGATTTTAACTGTATGTCACCTTGGATAAAATGTGTCTGCCAAATGTATTTACTTTGTATATACATATAAAAATGACATTATTTTTACTTACTACTTTTAAGTAACATTCCTGTAATTTTTCATTTTAATCAATGTTTAGTGGTACTTTAATTAATATTTACATTGCAGTTCATTTTTACACTCCAAGGACTGCTTTACCTCTCATTTTTTGGGCTTTTAGATTTTAATTTTAAAAGATAAAAAAGAAAACACAGCCTATTAAACTTCAGTTCTTAGGGTTACAAATGTCAGAGACACTAAGAAGTTCAAGGAGAACTGGATGAGTTTTGGACATGCTGCTTTGTTTAACTTTAATTGAGTTGTCTTTTAGAACTGTACCTTTACTTCTACTTTAGTCGTTATTTAAAAACAAAACAAACTGTTCTACTTCAGTAAAGGTTAAGTTATTTATTCTACCTCATGATTCAAGGTGATGTATTTGAAATAACAGGTTTTCTGTGTTGTGTGTATTGTAATTCACTGGTGACTTTACGCCATTATTAGTTCTAACACTTAAAGTTAATGCTTGCAGGTAAAATCAAACCCACTTTTCCTCTGAGATGACACAGATGTGCTTTTGGATCACTCCAGGCTCAGAATAATTATAAACCCTGCTGAATTCTCCTGGGGTTAATTATCACAGTCAAGACTGACAGAAAGCAGGTCAGTTTAACTTTAATATGCTAATGTTTGTATGTGAGATCGTTTTAACATCAATATGTAGTCAGAAAAACCATTAGCTTCCTCAAGCTCATTTTACCATCGACTTTGAGATTATTCACATTCTAAATTATATTTCATTTATAATCATTGCCAAAAACTGCAAGATAAGTTAGGATTTTTTTAATACAGCTCGTTCTTTCACTTTGATTTGATTCTGTACATCTTT
>BRDA01021872.1:15090-31677 GCA_036984385.1 Crenuchus spilurus
AAAGTCAAGGTCTCCATGAGGAGTGAGAGTACGGAGCGTAATAAGAGGTAAAGTCGACTAGTACGACACGTATTAAATCAAAAAGAAGTTGTAGTAAAGAACGTGTATCCTATCCAGACGAGAAAATAAAAGAATATCAGACTCTTTTACAAAGCGAAAGAAAGAAAGAGAGTACGATCAACCTGTATATATAACATTTGACAAGGTGTAATGTGCAATTAATGAAGATTGGCCACCAGACTGGTCCAATTTAGCCATGAAACCTCCCACACTAAAATGACAGGTGTTTCAGTTTCATTGACAAAACATGAAATGTATTGGGTTTGTACTGTCTGCAAGGATTTTATTCCCATTTTCCGTACTGTCCCAATTCTTATTTCAGGTTGTAATTTACAAATGTTCATTTGTATTTCAAACAACATTAAACATTGATTCTTTTGATTGCATTTCAAATGGTAAAGAACAGTTTACAATATATATGTCCAACTAGCATGAGAGAAAGAAAGAAAGCGAAACATTTTCTCAGACTATAAGAAAATAAAAGAGCAGACCTATCCTATGTGCAAGAAATGATGTTGAAGAAAAACTAAATTATGCACAGCATGATCAGCTGAAATGGAGAATAATGCGAGGCATGAGAGTGAGGAGTACCTCTGGAACTGAAATCGTTCCCTTTTTCACACACAAATGAAAATCCATTTCTTTAAAGCAATTTGATGCCAAATACTCCATTTGCATAGCACCATACATTGAAATGACAGAGCTGAGATCACAGCATTTAAGAGCAGCATTTTAAAAGTACAATGCTTTTCTGCAATGCTTCTACATGTGGGTAATTCAGCTAGAGATGCACTGCATCGGGGGGTGTCTCAGAAACCTGCAGAAACTGCTTCTGACTACCTGGAGATCACAGGGGGGTGCTGTGCATTATGTTTGAGATTATATTTTGGCAGGCATGCGGTACAATGTCTTCATAATTATAGTTACCTTCAAGACATATCAACAAGCTATATGTAGAGAGTGGCCACATTATGTGGGAGGGAAAAAGTCTTTCCTGAAAACAAAAGCTCTTTGCCTGTAACCCACTATACCCAACACTACCTCAACATAATGACCAGCTCTCTCCACATTGCAAGGTATTTTCTGATTCAATCTGAATCATCGGTTTGAAGAACATGAGGTACTTTGGTTCCTTAGCGACACCGGTGATAAGCTCTGCCCCTTTCTATCACTTAGATTGTTATAATTAGCTCCCACTCCTCAGCACAAAGCTGTATACCATTTCAATCGAACAATCCATGTTGCTTTCTTGTTGCGTCAGTGGTGTGATGTGCCTCTTTGTTTTTAATGTATGCTTGTTTAGTTATTCATTTATACTGTATGAGACCCTCTCACTCTCTCTGATCCCACTTCATAGAGAATAGAAAAATGTGTCCTGTTTACTTCCAGAGGTCTACTCTTCTTGTGGCACCAGCAGGTCTTGACCCACAAGACTTCCCCTGTCTAACACTGAATATTTTGCAGTGTGAGCTCATAGCATGCAGCATCTAATGTAGAGCAGGGAGAGAGATCGTCTACTCATACCATTTTTTTTCAAGATTTCATTTCCTTTTCAGTCATGATTTCACTTATAGCTAGTTCTTCAATTCCATTAATGGAACAGATACCAGCTGAACAAAATACACAAGCTATAATTAGGGTTTCACTTTATTTGGATTGCACCATATATATTGTATGGACAAACATATTGGGACACCTGCTCATTCAGGGTTTCTGCTGAAATCAAGGATATAGGAGTTTTTGAACAGTGCTGATAGAGTTTCTTTTGCTTTTGTTGGACTTACTGTCTTGAGTGTCAATGGAAGGGTTTCTACTAGATTATTATTATTATTATTATTATTATTATTATTATTATTATTATTATTTATTTATTTATTTATTTATTTATTTATATAATATAAAATTCATATTTTTATTATATATATATATATATATATATATATATATATATATATATATATATAATATTTTTATTATTATTTTTGTGTTGGCAGCTTGTTAACCTTGCAGCTTTATTTTGAAATTAAACATTTAAACTTAAGAATCCAAATATGTCATGTATGATTGGCTAAATCTGGGGTAAGACAGTAAATACTCTTTGGCTGAATTGAATTGAATTATGGAAAGTATTTCAACACAGCTGAGTTTTTTTTCAGTATAATTAATAGTGTTGATAGAGCTTCCAGTACAGCTTGGCTTGACCCACCATCCTTCAAGACACGTGGAAGGCTAACATCTCTACTCTTCTCTGTTCTTGCACCGAAGTGGTGGAATGAACTCCCACTGACTGTGCGGACAGCAGAGTCCCTCACTGTCTTCAAACACAGACTGAAGACCATCTCTTCATGGAGCACTTAAGTCAGCACTAGTTTAAATCTCTTGTTGTAATGCCTTGCTATGCTCACATTGTGGATAATTGTATATCTTTCCTTCCTTCTAGGTATTAGTAATGGCTGTCCTAACAATGTCTGAACTGAAGAGTTGCTTGTACTCTAACCTGTCTTTATTAGCAGAGATAAATTCTCTTATGGAAACAAAGCACTGTTGTACATCGCTCTGGATAAGAGCGTCTGCCAAATACTGTAAATGTAAATGTACATGATCTAACTCTGCTTAACTTATTCTGCAATCACAAACTGTAAATCCAACCATCCATCCATCCAATATGTTCTCCATAATTCTGGTCATGGTTACGGTGAGTCCCCTACTCCTTCACTGGGCGCAGAGCAGGGCATTACAAAATGTTAGCTAAACCTAACACAAGGCACTGATCCATCACTGGGCAAATACATACACACATTCACACCAGGAGAATTTAGAGTATCCAATTCACCTGACCTCAATATTTTTGGATTGTGTGAGGAAACTGAAGACTCCGGAGGAAACCCATGCTGACACGGGAAGAACATGGAAACCCCAATGCTATCACATTTCCATTTAATTAAATAACTCAACTGTCTAGCAAAACAGCACAATTACAATTCTGATTAAAGGACAGTGAAGGTATTCAGCTCAAAATGTTCAAAAAAATCAAAATAGCTATAGATGTAGATGTAGGAAAACACAATTCATTTCACATTTTACATGATTGACACTCGATGATTTAATTAGTGTTTTTCAATTAACATTTTAAAATCAGTCATTTCAAGTAATATCAACTTAGTATGAACAATTCTCCATTTGTTGAGTACATGTTATATATTCCCTACATCATTGTGTAAGCACTAGAAAGGAATGCCAAAACACCACTACACTATTTCTTTAAGCCTCAAACTGTCCCTGTCTGTTAAGATTGGAAATCCTGAAGTTGACTGTTGACCTCTGAGATCATTCTCAGAAATCCAGACTGCAGTTCATTATCCAGACAAGTGTCCTGGATACCAGCCTTTGAGGATTTTTTTTCCCTGGAGTTTTTAGTACAGCAGCATCCTACCCTGTATATCAGCGGGAACACTAAGCCCTGCTGAATACTGCTGGATTATTGTGAAGTAAGAAGTCATGGCAATCAAGTGGGTGGTGAGAGAACTGAGGTATTACCTGACATGTAGGTACTTCACCCTCATTAAGGGTCACCAGATGGTTCCTTCTTTTCTTTATAGGTATGACATCCCTGAAGATATGGAATCACATCTCAGGACCACTGGGTGCTTCAAGGTGCTGGAGAGACACCATATGAACAGCTTCAGCACCTGTTTTGGACTGCTGAACCCCATGTGACCACAGCAAGGTTCCTTGAGAGGACACAGCTACTTGGCAGGAAATAGAGACACCTGCCACTATTCACCCTCTCAACTCACTGACTATATCTAAAAGTAAAGTGTGTTATCTCTTTCACACAGACAATGAGCCTGACATGGAGAAAGAATGTAAACGAAACTTTCTTGCACAAGCCTTATTTGACCTACAACTTTCTTGCTCAAATCACTTTAACAAAACATTCCATGTAACAATTAGTCATTTTGGGATTTTCCACCATAACTTCCTATTCCTGAGAGTTTTGTGTTCTGTCCTGCATAGCAGGTCTCTAACACAGTAATATTGGAATGCAACACGATGTCTGGAAAATGAGAATGTCTACAGTGTTTGATTAAGAAACAAGAAGTAAAAACAATATTTGGAGTTTGTGGCAAAAGTGAGATATCTATAGAAATGAATAACAGAGTCATAATACTGATAAAGATAGCATTCATCTGCACAATGTATGTATTCAAGCATGTCATGAAACTGACAGTCAAGCATATTTAAGATCAGCATGCCCTGAGAGTCTGTTTTTTGGGGGTTAGACATATAAGAACCCATGTCTGCCAAAGAATGCATGCCATGAGACCTATAACAAATAATGTTGAGCATCCTCAGTTGAGAGTTTCTCTTGGTGTTGGGAATCAAAGCAGTGATAGGCTTGTAAATCAGCTTGTAGGTGTCAAAACACCTTTCTCACCCTGTTATGGATGCTGATATTCAGTTATTAATACTATATTGCTGTGCTGACAGAAACAGTAATATCTTTTTCACAATTCTGAAGGGGATCAGTAAAATAAACATGTACAGTTCTAGCCAATTTTATTGGCACTCATGTTTTCTGAAACTGAAAAGAGCAAAACATTTTGGCTTTCAAACTTTTGTTTTCACGTGTAACCTTAGACAGCGGGAGAAAAAATATTAATTTGGAAACTCAATCATAAACCTAAACAAATTCATTGACCTACTTATTTGCTCTGCCTTTGTCAAGATTAACTCCCATCAAGCAGACATGCATCTCAGAGGTGTCTATTTGCTCATCTGCAATATCTCACTGAGACACTGCCAGTATACTTTCAGAAGACTCTCAGCATCTGCCATTATTTTACTGCATGCAGTATCCAAAATAAGATCAATTTCATTAAAACAATGCATTTCTCACTTATCTTAGAGACATGTGGGTTATCATCTAACTGCTTTACAAATAGAACAATAGCCATTTTATATATACATAGTAAAACCTAGAAATCTGACCTCTGAACTCTGGACAATAACACAGACACATACACCCTGCTTGGGTTATTCTACTCAAATACTGAGTTGAGCCTATTTGTTCATTTTGTTGGGTTATTTCCACAATGTTCGTCCATCCATCCATCATTTTTATTATGTACAGGAACAAATAGCCCAGATTAATGTGCCAAAATGAGAATAAACTACATATATATTCATTGATTTAAATATAGTTAGTGTGTGCCATGTATGTTTCTTCTAGCATAATAACCTATGCTGGGTTTATCCAAATTGGACCCTGAACTGGATTGCAAATTTGACCCACATTGGGTTATTTTTAACCTAGTAATATTTAGAGTGTATCCACTAAGCTTCCAGACAAATAATTAATCATTACATGCATGAAGAAAATACTGGTTGAAAACACTAACAAATACAATTCAAAAAGTATATTTATACCTAAAATAGACAAAGTTCTACATCAGGGCTGTCCACAGTAGAGCCAGAAGGCTCCTGGTTTAATCCCAGTGTGAGCATCAGGATTGATGACCGAAGGGCTACAGACTGACCTTTGCTTTGAGGAAGGTGTTTATCACGAGGTTGCTTTAGGGTTGCTACCACATGGAATCCCTTCTTCTTTCTTCTGTATATCGGTGGTATAAAAAATGGGTGTTCAGTGGATCTACAGAGCAAAAAAAAAATAAGTTTGAAGTTTATCGCTAGCAAGACTGTATGGCAAGTCTGTATTTATGTGAGAATACTTTATTACATCCAAAGGCATTTATGAGCCTTTAACCATATAAAAACAGGTAAACAAGCAACTAATAACTGAATTATAGGCCTGCTTCTGAGTGCACGTCTGTGAACATGTGCAGGTCACTCACAGAGGTTTGCAGAGGTGATTTTAATATGAACACATATTTAAGGAGTGTACTCAAAATGTACAGAAACCATATTGGGAATGTTTTTTGTGTGTATTTTGCATTTTGCAACTGAATTAATGCTCAAATCGTGTTTTGTGTAATATTTTGAAGATGGGTCACAATATGAATTTACAAATAATTCTTGAACTAGTCATGTCATGCCCCCAACACCACTGGGCAGGCAATCAGCATTCACTTGATGCCCAACTCCACGGATTCACATAATGTGTAGTTGAGATTTTGTCGGTGTGCACATCATGACCTCTGTGAGCCTCTGCATGCTATGCTTACCCATAAACCCTTTCTCTGCATCACAATGCAGATATTTTTTATGTGTATATCTTTAGAGCAATACAAATCAGCCATAAGTTAAAGCCAGATATATGATGATATGCTGAAGCTTCAAAGTCCATATTGAAAACCTGAGCAAAACTTCTGTATCAGTGCTTGTGCTATTTCCCTAACATTAAGGCATTGTTGATTATTTAATTTAAGAGTAACTTTGAGAATGGTTTGTTGGGCTTTTGTTGTCTGGTGATAATCCTCAATTATACAAACCTGCTTCCTCTGTGCCAGGTATACACATATATTATAAAACAGTAAAGCAATAAAGCACTTTACCCCTTTTAATTATGTACATTAATTAATTAATTGATCTCACAAAACTGTTGAACTTCACCACTTCTGGTGATGTGCAAACATATTAAGTCCACTGTCCAGTTGAAAAACTGTTTACTGTATATATTAGTGTTTGAACCTTAAATGTATGTTGAGGCTAAAATAAGAGCTTTCAAGAATTCCTTTATTTGGTGCTTCTTATATCAACTGATCATTTTGTATTGTATTTACTGATTCACATTTTATGTATGCAAAGCTGTCTATGAAAAAAATAACCCTACTTATTATTACTGGTTATCCAAAAAACATTTTTTTCAAAAATATTTCACATACATTATATATATATATATATATATATATATATATATATATATATATATATATATATATATATATATATATATATCATGGAGAAATCATGGAGGGGTCTGAATTTTTTATCTTAGGTGCATGTCCAATGTGAGATGTATAATCTAAAAGAAAAAATCCAGAAATCCCAATGTTTGATTTTTTAATAATTTATTTGTGTTACTGCTGCAAATAAGTATTTGACCTCCTGTGAAAATCAATGTGAATATTTGGTACAGTAGCCTTTACAGAGGTCGAACGTTTCCTATTGTTTTTCACCAGGTTTGCACACACTGCAGCAGGGATTGTGACCCATTCCTTCACACAGATCTTCTCCAGATCAGCCAGGTTTCTGGGCTGTTGCTGAGAAACACAGAGTTTGAGGTCCCTCCAAAGATTTTCTATAGGGTTTAGGTCTGGAGACTGGCTAGGCCACTCCAGAACCTTAATATGCTTCTTATGGAGCCACTCCATGGTTATCCTGGCTGTGTTCTTTGGGTCATTGTCATGTTGAAAGACTCAGCCATGACCCAACTTCAATACTCTAACTGAAGGAAGGAGCTTGTTCCCCAAAATCTCACAGTACATGGCCCCGGTCATCCTCTCCTTGATACAGTGCAGTTGTCCTGTCCCATGTGCAGAAAAACACCCCCAAAACATGATGCTTCCACCCCCATGCTTCACAGTAGAGATGATGTTTTTGGGATGGTACTCATCATTCTTCGTTCTCCAAACATGGCGAGTGGAATTAAGACCAAAAAGTTCTATTTTGGTCTCATCTGACCACAGCACTTTCTCCCATGACTCCTCTGGATCATCCAAATGGTCATGGGCAAACTTAAGACGGGGCTGGACGTGTGCTGATTTAAGCAGGGGAACCTTCCTTGCCATGCATGACTTTAAACCATGACGTCTTTGTCACAATGTATTAGCCACAGTAACCTTGTAAACTGATGCCAGCTCTCTTCAGGTCATTGACCAGCTCCTCCCGTGTAGTTCTGGGCTGATTCCTCACCTTTCTTAGGATCATTGATACACCACGAGGTGAGATCTTGCATGGAGCCCCAGTCAGAGGGAGATTGACAGTCATGTTTAGCTTCTTCCATTTTCTAATAATTGCTCCAACAGTTGATCTTTTTTCACCAAGCTGCTTGGCAATTGCCCCGTAGCCCTTTTCAGCCTTGAGAAGGTTTATAATCTTGTTTCTGGTGTCTTTGGACAGCTCTTTGGTCTTAGCCATGTTAGTAATTGGGAGTCTTACTGATTGTATGGGGTGGGCAGGTGTCTTTGTGCAGCTATCGACCTCAAATAGGTGCTTCTAATTTAGAATAATAAGTGGAGTGGAAGTAGACTTTTTAGATGTGGACTAACAGGTCTTTGAGGGTCAGAATGTTTGCTTATTGGCAGGTGTTCAAATACTTATTTGCAGCAGAAACACACAAATAAATAATTATAAAATCATACATTGTGATTTCTGGATTTTTTCTTTGTGATTATGTCTCTCACAGTGGACATGCACCTAAGATGAAAATTTCAGACCCCTTCATGATTTCTAAGTGGGAGAACATGCAAATTTGCAGGGTGTTCAAATACTTATTTTCCTCACTGTATATATATATATATATATATATAAAACCTCAAGCTCCACCAGCAGATTATAGCAACTACACACAACAGAAACAGAAAAACACAGGAGAAACTGGAGCCAAGAAGCCAAGAAGAGACGAAGTCAAATAAGGAAGCTTCACACCAGAGAGCTAAAATGTAACATGGCTAACTACCAGTATAAACTTCTAGTTAGCTCATGTTTTTTTTAAGTATACATACAGGGGTTACACAATTAAACTGAAACACCTGGTTTTAGACCACAATAATTTATTAGTTTGGTGTAGGGACTTCTTTTGCGGCCAATACAGCATCAATTTGTCTTGGGAATGACATATACAAGTCCTGCACAGTGGTCAGAGGGATTTTAAGCCATTCTTCTTGCAGGATAGTGGCCAGGTCACTACGTGATGCTGGTGGAGGAAACCGTTTCCTGACTCGCTCCTCCAAAACACCCCAAAGTGGCTCAATAATGTAACAGATGTGCCAGCAAGACGTGCACCAACAATTTGTCCTCTTTTGAACTCTGGTAAGTTGGACCAGACTGGTCCAATTTAGCCATGAAACCTCCCACACTAAAATGACATGTGTTTCAGTTTCATTGTCTAACCCCTGTATTTGTCTGGTGACAAACCTTCACAAAGGGGCTTGATTGTGTCATAACAGTAAGCATTAATCACTGATTTTATGTATTTATTTATTTTTAAGGCACCTGTGCTAATGAATGTGAACCAAATTGTCAGATGCTGTGTGTTTGTATGTTTTTTTTTAATGTGCACATTTAAGATTCTCAAAAATTTTATGTGAAAACAGACAACTATGGCTAATCTTGCTAACTATTGCTTTAACTAAAACAATGGTACCTTGAGATATGAGTTTAATTTGTTCTGTAACAGAGCTCATAAATCTTGAAATTTCTCTCGGATCTTGAACAAAAATACGGATGGAGTCACAGCTCAAATCTTAAAAAAATTTGTATGTTGGTCTGTTCATTTCCCAAGGTACCACTGTACAGCTTACTTGTTAGCTTGTGTTTTGTTCAAGCATAGTCTACAATTTACTATTTAACTCGTATTAATAGTGCTGGAAGAATTCATTTTAATTGCTGCTAAATGTTGGTCAAAAGTAACTTCTGCTAGGTGAATCTTGTGCTGGTTACCTTTGATTTGAACTGAATGAACACAAAGCATATCTTATCACTTTATGCCCTCCCTCTTCCTCATTTCTTCCTTTCTCTGTCCTTCCTCCACTCTCCATCTCTTGTCAGAATTGTACTAGATGTGGGGTGCGGATCTCTGGATTTCCTGCTCCAGCTCATTTGACTAATCTCTGCACTGAATAACCAGGTTTAACAGTCAGAGCACAGATATTAGTAAACTCTGCTGGTTCCCCATGCCTATTGTAGGCTGTTCTGTTAACTCATGACAAAGATCCAAATTCCCATTAAACCTGCTAGCTGTGTTTGAGCATGACGTTGTACCCTTTCACACATCTATTGTACCAATGAAACAAATGGTTAAACAGTATTTCTTGAAATTCATATCAAATGGCTCATATAAAGGTCAGGCCAGAACAAGTTCAGCCATGCTTTAACAGTGGTCAGATTGAAAATAATGGGAATTTAAAAAAAAGAAAGAAAGGCTGGAAGAGTGGGAGAAAGGGAGAGCAGAGGATATTACCGACACAAGGTAGTGGGTGTGCAAGTCCTCCCTTTCTAATGCCGTGTTCATCACTATAATGATTGTATAATTGGGAGACTTTTGATGGAGGCTGTTAGGAGAGTCATGGTCTCAGGCAGTAATTACACTGAGCAGCCATGAAAGGTCATGCGAGACACAGACAGAATATGACAGTAATGGAATTCTCTTACCATGGGCTTTACGTGTGTGTAATGTTGCTATCACATATTTTAAACAGTGGCTGAATTCTAATAGGTGCATCTACCTCGATGACACTCGGCATTGCCTGCCCTCTCTGAAAGGGTATATACTTACTTATTTATTTAAAGAGCCCATAATCAACATTTCAATGACATTTGTGTGGGTTTCTATACCAAATGCATTTCTAATTCATTTAAATGATGATTTTTCCTCTGTTTGCTGCTTATAAGTACACAGGCTGTTTTTGTTATTGTGCTTTAATGAACTTTAGCCTCTGGAAGGGATCAACCCTTGGTGGGCTCAAAGGAAGAAGAAGAAAAAAAACTCACTCACTTGAATGTTCCAATATTCTAGCATAGGCGTATATACACTGACCAGAGTAGAACCCATTTACTGAAGTGCTTCAACACGGAGCTTTTTCTGTGCTGCTGTGCTCTATATTACTGTACAGTATAACAAGACACAAGCTTCCTAACTTAACTAGTTTATGTATTTATCACCATATCACACTACAGAGATAGTTTCACTGACTATCTTATGGACAAATGCACCACAAACAATTGAACAGTTCAAATTCTTACTCATGCACATATATACTTTATATTTTTATATTGAAATGTTTTCTTTAGTTTGTTTTATTTAGAATTTTATCTTATGTAACATTTGCATTTTGCACTTTTGCACTCTTGCTCTTTATTTTTTTAGATTCTACTCTTTAAACTTACACTTTTTAATCTTAATTTTTAATAGCTTTTTGTGGACAGACTGTCATCTAAGCATTTCACTGCAAGTTGTACAATGTACTACTATGTATGTGACAAATAAAATTTGATTTGATTTTGATTTAACGTTTAAACTTTTCTTGTTAAAAATTGAGATACAAATAAATCAGTGAATTTTGGCTTGTCATTTTTTTCTTTATATATCAAATGAATGCTACCACAGTGCTGAGATATTGCATTATTAACAGAAAATAGTGGATAAAATAACAGAAATAACTACTTTTCGGACTGGGTTAAATGGTTAATGTTTTCTGTTCTTCACTGAGAAAAGAGCCCAAGCTGAATCTGAATGTTTGTGAGGAAATCGGCTTTCCTTGATCTGTATGTATTTAGTCCTCATAATCCTGAATGGGTGGGGCTAAACTACTGTACTGAACAGGTATGTACATCTAAATCCATTGTTTCTGTGACATCACAAAAATAATGAATCTAACAAAAAATATACTGAGTGTCTCAAAAGTAAAGAAATGCCCATATAAAATAGTTTTGCAGATCGTCATCCAATTTTAGACACAAGCTATGGGGGATACCATGTCATTAGTATGGTGACCATCTTAAATACTGCAAACTTGGATTACAAATGGGAAGGTACATGTGTGACACATCAAACCAGTTTTCACCAACATCATTTTATTTGCTTAATTTATCTCAAAACCGTTCAAATTGTGTTTTTTTGTTTTTGTTTGTTTGTTTGTTTATTTTTTAATTTTGTACAGGTGATGGTGTTGTCAGCAATTATCATGACGAGCAGTTTCCCAAGGCGTGAATCATTTATAGGTGTTTAATCACATGGCCACCACAACCTTCTGGTTTAACATTTTTAGAGTGAGGTCTGTGCAGTCATGTCAAGACGTTTGTTTACTCAGAAGATACATTATGTTGTTCATCTTAAAGACAGAATTGTTGATGCTTGTGCTGTCATTCAACCAGATGTTCACACCTACTTTCCCATTTGTAAAACTGAATTTGAAGCTAAAATGGCAACATTCATGATGGCCACCATGTTGTTGATATGGCCTAACAGGCTTCTCCTTTCCCCACAGCTTGTGTCTAAAATTGGATTACCGTCTGCCAAACCGTTTTCATTGTATATGGGTGGTTCCTTTTGAGACATCCTGTATAATTTTTCATTTATGAACTGGGTGGATGGTAACTTTTGAGATGTTAGCAATGTCAAGCTCATATATTTTTTAAGAAGCAAGGGAAATTTCATTTTCCATTATGTTTTTTTTTTTTTTTTTTTAAACTGGAAATAGCTCATTCATTTCATTATTATTATTACAACAGACTGGAGAAGCACATAGACACATTGTTAAATAAAATATGGTTAAAGGGAATCAAATACAGATAGGCCTTGAAAAGATTTTGGAGAGACAAAGATGGAAGCACATTCAATATTATCCCAACTGATCAGATGAGATGTTATAGGAGAATGTAATCTACAGGGCCTCGTTAAGGCCTGAAAAGTGTTGCTACTGTTTCTGTCTGCCTCTGCGTGGCCCCTTTTGTCAGGTAGACAAAGTTGTCAGTCAAGTTGGCAAAGCTATTTTCCGTTGTCAATAGGACAGAGGGGGAGAGTGGTGAGGGTCTCAATAGAGGAGTAGAGATTAAAGTGTGACTGAGCTGAGAGGAGCTCAATTCTACCGCTGATATATTGACAGACAGATGAGCCTTGACCACCTCTTTCTGTCAGTCTCTTTCTCTGTACAGAAGAACACACACTATTTCTCTGAATGACATAGTCCCTGGTCTTATAATCCAGCCTAGTTCTAAGAAGGGAAACATTCTAGACCTAATGCAGTTGAAGGACAGTCTTAAAATTCTGTCATTATACAATGGTTATACATTACTCTTAGCAAATTTGAATACATATTAATTTGCACAATTTCGCTTACTTGGTCAAAACATGTTATGAGCCCAAATTTTGCTTCTTTAGTTTACAACTGGAGCTGCAAGGCTAATGCTGCTAATACTGGAACTCAGTAGTCACCCAAATAGGCTGTATACTTTTTCTGTAAAAATCACCAAATCATCTCTCAACCCACTCAAACTGCATTTAGATCTTAATTTAGCTCTCCCAAACTAAACACTAGATGTGTTTTAGGAGACAGTATGACTTACTGTGAGTTTCAAAAATGAACAAAACTCACCTTGTGCCTGAAAGCCTCAAAAGTACTAACTGAGAATCAGTGTTTTTGACTGTTCATGTCTTAAATACCCCACACTTTCTGGGCACTTTGTTCTGACAGTAATTTGAGTCAATGACAGTCATAAATTTCACATGACTGATGCAGAGAAATGAGTTGTAAAAACGTTCATGGTTGTTGCAACCATCTATATCTTGGTAGTCATGACAACAGCTAAGCTTGGGCACCAAAATAATACTGTGCACTCGTGTGTCTGCAATGATGTAAAAGCTTAGAGACGAGGAAAAAATAAACTGTTTTTTTATGTTTTAAGAGTCTCAGACAAATGGAGAAGTAGAGGCAATTTGAATGGAACCATGCTTTTTTGCAACAGACAGTATCCTTCTTATTTGGCCACTAGAGCTAGCTGGGAACTCTCGAGCAACCAAACCCTGCCAAACTGAAACAGCCCTGGATGTTTTGTAGACTATAACAGTGAAACATTTGTTAGATACAACCCAAATTCCAGAAAAGTTGGGACACTGTCTACTGTTTATCTAAGAAATATAAATAAAAATAGAATGCAATGATTTGCAAATCTCGTAGAACACAGATCACATATCAGATGTTGAAAATTAGGCATTTAATATTTCAAGAAAAATATGAACTCATTTAGCAACTAATCTAAAAAAGTTGGGACAGGGCCATGTCTACCATTGTGTAGAATACCCTCTTCTTTTAACAACAGTCTGTAAATGTATGGTAATTGGAGAAGGAGATCAATTGGTAGAATTTTAGGATAGGACTCTTGAATAATTCTTGTCTGATACTAGCTGCTTAACACTGCTGATCTTTGTCAATTTTTTTTTTTTATGATGTTCATGTTTTCAATTGGTGAAATGTCTAGACCACAGGCAGACCAGTTCAGCAGCCAGACTCTTGTTCTGTGAAGCCATGTTGTTGTCTTGGATGCAGCATGTGGTTTAGCACTGTTTTGCTGAAATATGAAGAACTTCCCTGAAAGAAATGTCTGAGTAGGAGCATACATTGTTCTAAAACCTCTATATACTGTTCACCATTGAAGTGCCTTTCCAGATGTGTAAGCTAGTTACACCATAGGCACTAATCCAATAGCATGCATTCAGAGATGCAAACTTTTGAATTGTGTGCTGATAACAAGCTGGATGGTCCCTCTCCTCCTGAATTTGCAGAACACAGTGTCCAATTCCAAAAAGAATTTCAAATTTTGATTAATTTGACCATGTTTTGATTGATTTGAGAACAGCTTTCCATTTTGTCTCAGTCCATGTTAAATGAGCTTCAGCCCAGAGAAGACAGTGTCCCAACATTTTTAAAATTAGGGTTGTACATAACATCCCCATTTGGAACAGTCAGTCTGATGGCATGATGAACTGAACTGAATTAAACAAAAGTGATAAAACTGGCACTGAAACTGTCTACAGATTGAAAATGTAAGCGCATTTTATGGGATTATTTCTCATTTATATTTACTAAAAAAGATTCATATTGTTGCAAAACATCCATGTCTAAACTCTCTGAACAGTCTAAGCATTAGCTCCATCTCCATTAAATCTGAAAATATGGGAGTGTACCACATTTTAATTGGGCTAAGCTTAGACTTAGCTTACATGATCATGTCTTAACAATATTAGACTAAACTTAAACCACTTATGTGCATGTAAGTGTGGTCATACCTATCTTGAGCTCTAAGAAAATTTGAATATTAATGACTAACTATGGTTGAATTAATCTTGGATTTAAATTTAACAGATATTAATGTGATGCAATATTTTGACTTGCAGCTTTTTTTCAGAGGAAATGCTGAAAAACTTTCACTGAAACAATATACTGTCCTCAAAACATAAAACTAGAGCTGGCCTGGTGAAATTTTAGCTGAATATTATTCCATAAATAAATCAGATTAATGATTTAATTGCCTTATTTGTTCAATGTGGGCAGCTATTAAAATACAAGCCTAAAGTGGCCAAAAGTGGCATTACTCACTGCTGCCCTCTAAATCTTAATATCAGTAATAACAACAGATTTCATAAGATCATGATGCATTTCAATCAAATATGCTTTGTATTAGTTACATACATTTACTTCTGCATGATTAAAAATTATGTTTAGTTTGTTGCTAAATTAACATGTCACTGCGGGTAATAGCAACTGTGCAAAATAATTCTGTTCTTTTATTAGTATTAGTATTTTTTGTATTAGTATTAGTGATTGTCTACAATAATTTTGTTCAGATGATTATGCAATAATTGTGTAATTGTGACAGTCCTCCACATAAATACAATGTAAAGCCTTTGATCCTCAATTTTCTTTTCAGTTCCATTCATTTGAATTGCTGTGCTAGATGATGCAACAAGTTAAAGACAATGTTTGAGATAATTGTGATAGCCTGAGTGCTGTATATATGAGAGAAAATGCAAGAAAAAGGGAGTAAAACTAAATGTATGAAGCACAGGCTTGTCTAAGACTGACCAAAAGACAATATCAGTATTCTTATTCATCAAACAAGATTTGATTTGCTTTTTAGTCTTAGAAAAAAATAATGTCCTTTAAGCACATCTTCAGTTATAAGATATGGGACAATTAGGGTCACTTTGCTCAATTCAACCCTATATCTCCTTAAATATATATTTTTAAATATTTATTTGATTGGTTTCATTGGTTTCAATCTTTTGTTTTATTTTTAAAACATTGAAATATACCAATAATATATATTGCTTAATTGATATGTAGATTTGGATCTAATATTCCATTATAGGTAGGTAACCTTGTTTTTTTTTTTCAAGCAATATTTGTAAATAAATGTTGATTTGTTGAAGAATGGTAAGTGAGACTGGGCAAATTTGTTTTATTCAGTCAGTACTGAGTCATTAAAATAGTTGCTTTTAAACTTAATGAGGAATTTTACAATTATTTATATAGGTAACTGATTCAGAGTGAGGTGCAAAGTTTCATTGTAGAAAAAAATAACTCTAATTTCTTTATAAAGATGATAGGAACCAGACATCACAAAGCCTAGAAAACAAACATAATAATGTAAAAATATATATTTAAAAATATTTCATTTAATATGTAAACATGCAAGTGATACCTGCACATTGCTTCAGAGGTAGTGAGGCCCATGGAGAATATGGGTTTCTTTGTCTCTGGAGGGGTTTTAGAGCTCAATAAAATAAAGGATAATTGAGTAAACCCCTTGATATTCTAAATACTAGTTGACAGGGTGCCTGACTAC
>BRDA01021874.1:0-40444 GCA_036984385.1 Crenuchus spilurus
AATGTAACCCCCCCTTTCCCCACAAAAACTTGGTATCACCCAACCCGCTGGCTCTAAGCAGCAGCGCCAGGGTTGCCAGGTTCGCGGTTTTCACGGCAAATTAGGCTTGTTTGAAAATTACATACCGAATACATAAAATACATACAGAACATGTTTAATAGTAAAGAATTTAATGTTTAATTAATACACATACGGTTTAAGGTAAATACATACACTTGGAAAATTGAGAAATTTAGGTGCGTCATATAACAGATTCTAAAAGTGTAAAATATTTGTTACTGTTGGAAGAAATGTGAAAAATTTTTTAATTGTTTAATGTGCAGAGTAAATACAAGGAAGGTTAAATAAATACATACATGATTTAATAAATAAATAAATAGGCAGACAGCTCAACCCCCCCAATATTGGACCCAAAGTTACGCCCTTGACTGGCTCGGCATGGAAGACCAGCGGCTCAATAAAGTCAAACTGTAATACTTATTACTAACTCAAATGTGATTTGAATGAAAGAAACTGACTTGCTTATTACTGCCCGTTGTAATGGTTACTCCAGTGTGTATGTGTTCTGCATGCGCTTGTGTTTAGTGGGACAATGACACCGGCAGACTGAAACCAAGGTGACAAGGCCGGGCAGGGGCAGCTGAGCGTCTGTCAGAGCTTTTGAATGTTTGTTGGTGGCAGAACCCAGAAATCTACCAGTCACCACATATCTCCACCCAGCATCTCCAACAGTCAGGCACACCGGCCCTGCTCGTCAGGTACAATAACAGAAGACGAGAGGAGAACAGGCAGCAAAGAGAAAAGCTGGAGTTAGCTTTTCAGGAGCGATTACACTTCAACTTACTCAAACTCATCTTTCATTTTTTCAAAACCAAATCAAAACTAAACCCAGTAGACCTACCGCTGTCATTGTCATCCTCATTTCAGATTTCCTATTTGTCCAATGACGTTCACTTCCCAGGACTATTTTTTGACTTCTCATGAAGAATTCAGTGAGTCAGACATGCTTAAAGGAACAGATTTCATTACTGTAAGCACCTTGACAGCCTTTCAAGCATTATTTATCTCCTGTCACGCTGTAAAATGCAGATAAAAGTCACTTTTGTGGAGATAATAGCCTCCATTGTTCCCTCCTCTATTATTTTTACATTGTTTATAAAAGGTAGACAAATGCTTCACTCATATCTCTTTTCAGTCACCTCTGAGAATGGATTTTATTGCCTTGGCTTTGACAAGAGAGTGGTTGTAATGAAAAGGCACTGTGGTCTATAAGACCCCTTGTTCTAGTGAAGTGTCTCACTCTGTGAGCAGCAAGGTAGAGTCTTTCAACTAGAGTCTGTCCATTTCATCACATCCTGTCTCCAGAGCATTCCTTAACTGCATTCTGACACCACTGCCACTTAGATGCTCTAAACCTGTTAGCTTAAAGTTGCTTCTCTCCCAGGCAAGGCATTGCTTGTTGTGAAGACTTGTACCTTCAGTTCATGGAAATAGGTTCCAAAGACTAAATCTGAATATTGAAAATCTGAACTTGCTTTATAAACATGTTTTCACTAGTGTTGTATCATTTATGAACAGACCATTTCTTTGAGCTTCAAAATTTGGAGCCAATTCGCAGTACTGCAACCAAAAAAAAGAATTTTCCTTGACAATATAAACTTTTATTTCAGAAGAAAATGACATTTTTCGAGATTTTATGTTTCACATACTCAATCTTCTATAGTAGAAGAGTGAGGTAATGCAGTGTCCCAACTTTTTAGCTCAGCTTTGGTGTCTCGTTGTGTCTTCCAATGAAGTTATTGACACTTATAGGTTATAAGCACGTATTTTGCACAAGAATTAATGGGACTAAAAGTGATCAACCCACAAACAATCTCAATAAGCACTATAATATGAGATATTAGTCCATAAAACAATCTCAATAAACACTATTAATCACCAGAATATGACATATTTGTGAATAAACAACCTCAGTAACTACTATTAATCACAGTATTAATCTATCAATCACACTATTTTCAACAGCCTCGTTCCTGTCTTGTGTCCACATGCTGTTTTGTTTACATTCTGTTGTCCCCGCCCTTATGTCTTGTCCTGTCTTGTTATTGGCCAAACCTGTCTTGTCATTGCACGACCCTGGCCTCTCATCCCTGCTCTGATTATGTTTCTTTTAAAGGTTCACTTGTGTTTCACAGTGTATTGTCACGCTGTCTCATGTCTGTTGTTATAGTCATGGTGAAGTCTTCTATTCATAGTCGAGTCACAGGCACAGTGTATTTATTTTGAAAATAAAGAGAACTTCACGACCCAGAATACATCCGTCTCCTCTATGCTAACTGACACTAGGACTTTTCAAAATTACAGAAACAGGTTTTATTGCATTAAAACTAGCTCAAAGCACAAATCCAATATATGTTTGTCCCACAACGGCTTCCACAAAATATGTGTTAAGTTCAAGTGGAGAGTAAACAGCTGTAATAAAGCCTAAAAACTCACTGCCAGCAACTTGTGGCTAAACTAAAAAGAGGTGACACTGTCCTGCTAGAAAAAAAATCAGAGATGAAAGTATGTGTTGTTGGTTATTGCCCAGTGTCATTTTGAGCAGTAGCGTATATCTGAACAGCCTTTTTATTTTGGACGTTTTCTTTCACATATGTAGTTGTAATTCTATGATTCTCCTGTGACTCTAATAGAAAATGCATTAATATTCTGTAGGCCTAATGCTGCTAATCACATGCAGTGCAACACTGATTAAAATGCATCCACTGAAACTTATCAACATCGAACTTGTTTGGAAAGTATAGCATATAGCAAATTACACCCATAGCAAGAATGGTGAGAGTGAGATGCTTGAAACTCATCTGCATTGAGCGTAGACAACATTAGCGAGAGTAACTACGCTGTTGCTTGTTCTGATATTGTATGTTGTGTTGTTTGTTGTTGCTGTTTTCATGTGTATGTTTATTACAGCTCAATACACAGGAAGGTTATTTGGTTAATTTGATAAGACTTCACTGAAAAAATAAGCAATCACAAGTTATATTATTGCTAACTTCAGCTAATTAAATACTAGCAATGCTAATAAATAAAGAGCATTAGCAATGCTAATGGCCTGAGCATGTAGATCTAAATCCCTTCTATAAACGTGCCTGTTAAATATGTCTGTTAAGTCTTTAATATGTATTATGTCTATTCATAATACTAATGTGGTTTAATAATGTATTCGTTTATTAATAACGTATTGCTAATAGCAGATGTGTTTCACTTAATATTTGAACATTTTAACTTCCCCGCTAGTTCTGTCTGTTATCTGTTTCGCTGCTTAGCTCCTCGGTCCTCTGCAGAACTCCTGCTAATCGCTCCGTAAGCACTTTATCAAAAACGCTTGTTCTTTTGGTCTTTTTTTTCTGCTTTCTTGTTGTTTTGTTGTTCTGATTTCCCGCCTCCCCTTCTCTCTCAGTGAAGAAACAGCACAGCCCTGACACTCATTAAAACAGAAAAGCAGGAACATCAAGCACAGGAAAGCGAGCCTGTCTCTGTTCAACCTGCGGTCACAAAGCCGTCATGCAGGAGGAGCCGTGCTAGTTAGCTTGTTAGCTCCCACCAAAGAAACCCTCCCCTCCTCCTTCCACCACCTCTTTTTTCCTCTTTATATCTTCTACCCCACATGAACATAATCAATTATGGATGAAATAAAAGTACGGCTTTAATGTAGTATTTAGTTTAATGTTGCAATACTGGTCAATGGAAGAGAGAAACCACTATGATAGGACCAGGTGTAGGCATCAGGCCTCTGACACCTCAATGAACATTTGCTCTGTCTAAGATTTCTCAATGTAAACGTGCTATTCATTACATTCTTAAAAGAGATGGTTCTTCAAGGGTTCTTTAGAAAAGAAATTGTTCTGTATAGAATCATGAACAGTCAAAGAACCCAAATAGTTCTTTACATGATGAAAGGGTTCTTCAGAATGTTGATTAATGTGCTGTGGATGGTTCTAAACAGAACCTTTTTGAAAATGGTTCTATAAAGCACCAAAAAGGGTGTAGTCTGCTGTAGTTATGATGTGATGCTTGTCATAATAGGTTAATCATATTTGATGCTATGTAGAACCATTTTCTTTACTAAAGAACCCTTGAAGAACTTTTTAAGAGTGTAGATCAAATGCTTATTACATCATATTGAATCACTGTTAAAAATATGCATCTCTGAACTGGTCACTCAAAACAGAATAAGATTTGATTCCATTTTTAAGTAATTTTGGATCATTTCTGTTGGTTCATTCATATTGAATTTTCAGTAGCCAGTTAATGGACATCTGCCTCTAAAGACAATACCACTCTATTATCCATCCATTATTTCTAATACTGTATACATCTCTGAAATGAAAGAAAATACAAAGACATTCTCTGAAAAACACATGTAACCTATGTTTCCTCTCAAGACCATTTTAAAAAATATCTCTTCTAGGGTTCTTTAGCAAAGAATATGGTTCTACATAGATTCATGAGTAGCCAGGCACTAGATACCTGACTCTAAAGACAATGACATTCTGTTCTTCAGCCATTGTTTATAAAACTTCAAAGATGCAAAGAAATTTGTTGAAAAATGTATATAAACTATCTTTCCTTTTAAAATGTGGTACTTTTAAGACCCTTTTGGCAAAGAAAATGGTTCTACATAGAATCATAAATAGTTCTTAAGACTAATAAAGAAAGTGTTGTATGGACTTTTTGGCTTTAGAGAATAACTGAAGTAAATGGGCCTATAGTGCATCCTTATTCCACATGCTCTAACTCTGTGTGTGTGTGTGTGTGTGTGTGTGTGTGTGTGTGTGTGTGTGTGTGTGTGTGTGTGTGTGTGTGTGTGTGTGTGTGTGTGTAAGATACTTATCTCTCTTTCAGCTCTGGAACTGTTTTGGTTTAACTGGAGATAACACCATCACGTCACCCCATCTCATCCCTCTCTCCTTGCCTCCTCCCTCCTTTCGTTCATCCTCCTATCCCCTCCATCAGGCTCATTCATAATTTATCTGGAGGGTCTTTTTTCTGCAGACACAATCAGAGTGTGTGGCAGTGCACACACACACACACACACTCTATCTCTCTCCTGTTACTCCCAACCTCTTTCAACACCAGCAGGAAATGACTATCAATACAGACAGGAAGTGAAAGCAAGCACTGACCCTTAAGTGACACCTACCTTCAAACATCACACACACATAAACACTCAAACACAAGCGATGAGGTGCACATCGCCACAAATGTTGGATCACAGAATAGCAATAATAGTTTGAAAGCATGTGCATGTGCACATGCACTCACACACACATACACACACACACACACACAAACAGTGAGACAAGGTGATAATCTGTATGAGCTCCCCTGAACTCCCTGCCCCCAACCACCACCCTTACACAGGTGAAGATGTCCTAGGTGTCATATATCCCTGAGCTTCAAACTTCTGCAGTGTTGCTGTGCCATTAGCACACTGTGCTTCTACCCTACCAGAGTCCACGTGGAGCAAATGAACATACTGATGAAACAAAAAAGATGTTAAGAAGGGTGTAGGTAAAATTTAATGATGTAAGCAATGGAGACTGTCACAAATACTCATGAGTAAATGCTTTTTGGTCTTGGACTAAACACAATCTCTATGTTACTCAAACATACAATGCCTATTTTCCCTCAAACTACAGTAATTCAATAATCAATACAGTACAGCACTGTTAAAAATCATTACTTGAGGTTCACTGGATGTGTAAGAATTTCAAAGTAATGGACATCAAATAGGGGTATATTCTTTTAATGTATAGTACTTGCTTCTATAGATATTAATGGATGAAAGAATAAAATGAATGAGTTCATTGAACAAATAAGATGCAGTAATGCTACTGAGAAATACAGTGTTCTTCTCATTTAAATGTCTATGTGCGCTTTGTAAAGGTGATTTTTCTTGATTGTAAAAAAAAAACACTTCTGCATTTTGGTGTTTTTCAAAGAAAATTACATCTAGCATGACCTTTAGCGTGAATATTACTGGTCAGTTTCATTGGATCTGTTGTTATCACCATATCATCAATTGTTAACAAGATTTTAGATGTGTTTTGTTAGGTATGCAATTTGACTTCTTAAACGGTAATTTACTGATTGAACCAATACTAAACCTATGCAGCATGTTAGCATTGTAAAGCTGGCTAACACGAAAACGGCAAGCTAATGAAAGCTAGCTACAATGCTTTAGCCAAATAAATAACATTTAACATTTATTTAAATAGCATTTAAAGCAAAACAAGCATACATTTAATGTTTTGGGCAAGAGTAGCCAATTAAGGAGTTTATACAGTATGTTTAAGCTAGCCTAAGCTCACATCTTAAGCTAATTTTTGACTTGATAATCTCTGAATCATACAGTACACGGCTAGTTGATTAACTGTAACAAATACATTGATATTCCAATAACAATTCTCAAAGGTCATTCCCTTTTTATGTGTAGTGACATATTGATTCAGTCAAGAGTCTGCAAACTTTTTGCATAGCATTGTTAGCATAAAAGCAACATTATGAATGAATTTTTTTTTTTTTTTTGCTCTTGGGCTCAGCCTACGTCAGTGTAATTAATGTTTCCACTGTTGTAACTACAAATCATGTTGAAATCATAGAAATGTCATAAAAAAGAATGGCAATGAGTTAAAGCCATTCCCAAATGTATTATTGTACTGTTGAATATAGGAGCTAAAAGATGCAATCTTACTGCCGGGAGCTTTAGCTTGCAGTACAGAGAGTGAGCAAGCAACATACTACGATGTATACCAGACACATAATATAGGTAGTTGCTCTACATTTGCAGTCTCTGGCTTTGTCACACTCCCTTTTTCTCTTCATTGCTTCCTCCAACAATGACTTCCTCACAGCCGTTGCAATGTTTTCCATGCTGGGATTAGTGATCTAGCTTCTTATAGCTAGTTGAAGACTCATAGTTGTTGGTGTGTGATGTGGTGCCATAAAGCATTACGAGTAGGGTGACCAGACGTCCTCTTTTACCCGGACATGTCCCCTTTTTGAGACTTAAAAAGAATGTCCGGGCGGAATTTCACATATGTCCGGGATTTTGTTGTACTCGAGAAGCGTTTCTTTCACATACTAGTCTCCCCTCCCCCTATTACGTTTGGTTCGCTTGAGTGAGATGTTACGCTATATTAAATGGAGACCCAGCTGAAATACAAGCCGGTTTCCCTTTAGGCTGCCACAAGCTCATTGATTGGCTCTGCCGTTTCTTGCTAACGTGTGATTGGCCGTTGCTGTTGTCACTCCCTCAAATGGAGTCTGGACTGTAATTTAGCCGGCAGTCCGTTTTCACCTGTAAGTTCTTGACGTGTTGAGCGTTTGTTCTGCCTGTGTCACGTCAGCTAGACGTATTTTAATATCAGCGGTTTCATATTAAAATTCATTAATATTTACATTTGAGTGTGTGTCTGTGCACGTGTGTCTACCAGTGTGTGATAAGCCATCCATTTACATGCCTCTAAGTGTATTATCAAAATAATTCAGAATTTCTGCTTATTTTTACTCAAAAATGAGGAATAATTCTGTGTAAATAAGATCTATTGACCATTGACATATGTGTTACATCGGTGATAATGAGCTGAAGTGAAGTTAACTGAAAAGGATTGGGTGATAATGTTTTTGCTACATGTAATAATGTATTCATATTTTATTAATTATTAATATTCATTTTTATTACTTTATTATTCATAATAACATTTAATAATTATTATTAGTATATTAGTAATTATTAATCAAATAATCATAATTTGTCAATATTTATTAATAATTAATAATAATAAAATTTGTGTTCAAGCACAAAAAAAACCCCAACTACACCCCCCCCCCCCCCAAGGTGTCCTCTTTTTCATCACCTCAGATCTGGTCACCCTAATTATGAGAGGTCTTGTGCCCACTACATTAAAGTTCAATAACATTATACCAGATGTTTTAGGTCCATAGTGGCAATTACAGAGATGCTATTCTCACTATTGTGCATCAGTGTAGCATCAGAATGATGTTGAAGCTAAAATTGATATCTTAAGTTAATGTACAGCCTTGGTTCAACTTTAGAAAACACACACACACACACGCACTTTCTTTCTCTCTGAGATTAAGTCTGTCTCTCTGGAATACAGTGTGTCCTGCTGGAATTCTGTGTTGGTCTTCACTGAATCTGCTAGGCTAAATGGGCTTCATCCCAGCGGGGGTTGTTAGAGAACAGCATAAATTAAGAGTGTCCTGGGGCAGATGTACGTGTGTGTGTGTGTGTGTGTGTGTGTGTGTGTGTGTGTGTGAGGAGGCTTTGTGGTCTGCGGTGATTACAGGTTTCCGGTGGTTAACGAGAGAAGTGAGGGACTAATATTTATTTACAGTGCCCTGAGTCAATGCGGGCAGGCCTGGAGGAGAGGGAAGAGTCATCACTTAGCTCCATGTCCTCTGGGATGGGACAACATTCAGCAGGGCTTTCAAATGCTGTCTTACTTCATCGCTGAAGAAATTATTATTATTTATTAATTATTTGAAATTATTATTTTTAATTATTTTCACTATTTTACTATTGTTTGTAGCAATGACACTATTAAGATGATTGACGTATATGTGACATGTACATTACATGGAGGTTCTTTAAACTTTATCAAATGTTCTTTACACTCTCATCTCATTATCCAGTATCTCTTCAAGAAGCTAAACTTTAACTGGCTGAAAAAGTTGTCTGTCAATGATGAAAATACATCTTAAATAGAGGGCAGGGTCAAGTTATTTCAGTTTAAACTCACACTACAGCAGCTAAAAATGGAAAGAACTGGGAGAAAAAAACAGATATACTCAGGTTTCAAGCTATACGTTTTCCATTTATGCCCCCCCACCCCCTCCTTTGTTGCAGCATTCTCACAGGACGGGTTTCTGGGAGTGAGTTGCACGTCTTTCACCCATAAACGGACGGCTGTAAAGGTGCTGTCTCAGCACAGGCTGCCCCACAGCAAAAATCAAAATATCAATAACCTCTTATAGCATTAAGGAAAATGCCTAAATCTTACACGCTTTCTTTTTTTTTTCTCTCCAGCCTTTTTTCCAATATCACTCAACCACTTCCACTTGGCACTGGCCCTGCTGGAGATTTTTACGTGCACATTAGATATTCACTCTCCTGGCCTGTCTCTTCAGCAGCATGATGGTCCACTTATTTGAATATAGAGCATGACAAGATAGATTCAAACACGGAGATGCAGACAAGAGAGATAATTTAAGGTGAGAAGGACAGTTATGAGGTCTCAAGCAAGATGCTGACCACTAGCGAAAACACAATGGTACCAACATACAAAAACATGCACTTATATGTATGCAATACATAGAATATTACTCATGATGAGAGTGCTGAATGTAGTAAAGAATTTCTGAAATATTTATGTAGATTACATATTTCTGCAATTTGAGTAATTTTGTAAACTGACATGAAACTAACAAAAGGAAGAATAATGTAAGGATATGGCGTAACGCTTTACTGTAGGTGTAATGCTGAGAATGGATCTGAAAAGATGCTTGCAGGATTATAGAAAACACTTTAATAATACACAAGATATCCTAATGACAGAAAACACATAGAATGGATAAGTAGTCCTGATAATCAGCGTCACAATAGAAGACAGCTGGAGAGGGAAGTCACATGAGCTCGGAGGAGCTCAAGGGCTTCTGGGAAATGTAGTGTTGCTGCGAAGTGTGATAGAAACAGGAGCAGGGAGCATGAGGGAGGGTACCTTTCATAAGGCTATATGCCACATACCTGAGCTCATCAAGACAAATGGCATACCTACAAAAACATTTAAACAAAGACTTTTTCCAATAGGACACATCTATCATTAAGGTTTATGTTAAAAGCTAAATAGTAACCAAAGTTGTCAAAGTAGCATACATACATACAATATAATACAATAAAGTCTAGAAATAGCAAATACAGAGTTTACCACTGCTTCTGAAAATCCATGGTGATAATACAGACTCATTGTTTTCACTGAGATGATCTGCAAACAAATGTGATGACTGTACTGACCTGTAAGGTGTACCAGAGTATTATGGGTATGTTATCTTACCCCTGTGGGTAACACCCTCTATCTCTATTGGCCTACATTCAAGTGTGAAATCAGCCAAGGAACAATCACATAGATACGCTGATATGGACATCATGAGACCAAAGGCAAAAACAGTAAAAAAGAAAGTAAAGAATCACAGAGGGATGTTGGGAAAAGGACGCATCTTGTAAAACAGAGCGGAGAAAAACTGCGGCCTGAAGCACATCAGTTACAGAAGGAGCGAGAGGGTGATGCAGGCAGAGTGGTTGTGAAGCTGAATGATTGCTTGGTGAGAATTATTATTGATGATTCAGACACTGTGAATTATTAACGAGAGAGGAAAAGCATCTGAATGTGTCTTTGACATTGGATACTGACAGAGATCGATGGAGAGGCCAGGAGAGCGGAGGAAAGGATGAACAGAGTAAGAGAGGTGGGTAAATCCTGGACCCTAATGAGACAGGAAAGAGGCGATGGTGGGTGGAGGGAGGTAGAAAGGTGTGCTCACTACAGAGTTTAGAGTAACAAAGGTTCAACCCTGTACTTTGTAAGACGGAAAAAACAGCAAATGTGGACAAAACTGAACAATTTACTTAACAAAAATTTATTTAATTATATTTTTGGAATAAATGACTTTATGACATTAATACACATTTATCCCATCTATGCAGTGAACACACACACTGAAAAAAATCTTATCAAGTGAAATAATCTGAAATCTAGTCTAAATATATATTTCTCAATTTGACAATGTCATATCTATTATTACTATTATTATTATTATTATTATTATTACTATTACTATTATTATTATTATTATTATTATTATTATTACTATTATTATTATTATTATTATAAAATAATTTAATGTATCCCTAGACAAAAAATTATACATTATCTGCAATAAAGAGAGACATTTTTACTTAACAAAATTACTTAAAACGTAAAAATCTCACGTTTTAATTTAAAATTAAATTAAAATGATTTCACTTGCTAAGATATGTTTTCTCATGCACACACACAAACACACACACACATTAGAGGGCATTGAGTACATGCTCAGAGTGGTGGACAGGCCTATTAGCCATGGAACCTGGGGAGCAGTTGGGGATTAAGTGCCTTGCTCAAGGGCATTTTAATCACATCCTGCTAGTTCAATAGAACAGTCAGTAGTATTTTGGTACCTGCTTCCCTAACCTTTAGTCTGTGGCTGTGTACATACAGTAAAATCCTTATCAAAGATAACTGAAATTGTGATTCAGTTAAACATTTAATAAACCTGAGA
The DNA here is from genome assembly GCA_036984385.1 of Crenuchus spilurus. NCBI lineage: Eukaryota > Metazoa > Chordata > Actinopteri > Characiformes > Crenuchidae > Crenuchus > Crenuchus spilurus. The sequence continues at coordinate 11,404 of BRDA01021874.1, forward strand.
CAATAAGCCATATTCTAATAACACCAGCACCACTTTTAATGTTACTTAGTGTTGTGTATTGTGGCATTTAGTGCACTTCACTAATTTTACTAAGAATTGCACAAAATATAGTGAATAAAACATCTCAAGACCAAAGTTTTGTTTTGGTCTAATCAATGAACTGCCATGGTCAGCTGCCTCCATCAAATAATATAGAAATATGAATGCATTATTTCCATATGAGAGTCACTATTCCTGACATTTGACCCTGCATGCATTATTGCACAGTATATGTGAATTATACCACAACAAACAAGCTTTAGGAAGCTTTTTCCATGCACACTGGGCCCTGTACATTATTATTATTATTATTATTATTATTATTATTATTATTATAATTTTGTGTTGTTTTCAGTTTTTTTTTTTTTTGTAGTTTTCAGACTACAGAATCTAGTCCAGAAAAAAAAGGAAAAATGGCATTTCAAAAAAATAATTTGGAAAAATAAAAAGGTAAAAGATAAACTCCAGACAAATTTTAGCACAGAGCAGAAGGACAGTAGTCCTGGCCGATGTGTTTATTTCTCTCCTCTCTTTCCTCTGTCTCTGGGTTGAGAGTGAGGATTATGAGTGCTGACAGTGTTGTGAGTCTTACACAGCTTCCCACATTCCAGAAATGGCAGCCAAGTACTGTCACTGTCTCACCTTAGTGGGATGTGTTGCTCAGTGTGTGTGTGTGTGTGGGGGGGGGGGGGTGATATACAAGGGTGTCCAATCCTGGAGATCTATCACTCTGCAGAGTTTAGCTTCAACCAAAATAACATGTAACACACCTGATCCAGGTTATGAAGCCTTTCAGGGACATATGAATATTAAAGCCAGTTGTGCTGGACCTGAACTATCCATCTGGAAGACCTCCAGGACCTGGACTGAGTACCACTGTAGTAACAGAACCGTATGTAAGGTATAATAGTTGAATAGTTGTAAGCAGCGTTTAGATGCATTCATATGAATGACTGTTCCCTTGGCTAAATGTTCACCACATCTATTTTAGCATAAAATATTTTTGGATGGATTCACTAACTAGGCTAATTTTTTCTCCCTTTAGTCTTTTGTGAATGCAAAACTAATGAACAAAAGACATTTGGAGAAATTTCAAGTGGTGTAAAACAATGAAAATCAAACCAAATCATCTATATAAACACATTTCCATACTGACATAGAAAGAGACATGTTGTTTGCATTTGTATATCCATGTTTGTCTGCATCTCTGTGTGTGTGTGTGTGTGTGTGTGTGTGTGTGTGTGTGTGTGTGTGTGTGTTTCCTCGGTCTGAAGTTCAGGTGCTGATCTGTCCTGAGGGTCAACGGGTCAGTGTGAGGAGACTGATCCTGTGGGACAGTCTGCCACGGCCACTCAGCCGTTCCCCTTCCTCTGTCCATCCTTTCCCCTCCCTCCTGCGTCCACTCCATCCTGTGCCTGAGGACGGCTGTCATGTGCCGTGACACTAAGAGGGGACAGCCTTCGTCTCCAATCACCTTCCATCAGCTCTCATTGCTGCAGCAACGGGCTGACAGGCTGATGGAGGTAAGCCGTCTCCTCACATTATCCGCACAAGGAAACTGATGCTGCTCTACCACACGAAGATCATTTGGAAACCTAAATCTGAGCATTTTCTCTGTCTTCCCACAGAGTTCCTGACTGACTGCCTATAATATGGCTTAAAAAGTAACTGTGAGGAGCGCAGAAGTTTCTACTGCGATAACTGAATAGATACTCTAAAAACTGCTGGGTTGAATTTTCTAGCCAAATGCTGAGTTAAGCCTTTTGCTGGGTTGTTTGCACAGTCCTGGGTGATTTTTTTTTTTAGCCCAGCTGCTGGGTTACACTGTGTCACAAATATCAGCCCCGTCAATGGGTCCATTTTCAACAAAACAGTACCAGTTCAACAGTATCTGAATAAGCTGGTTAGAAATTAGAGCAGAGATGGTTAAACATTCACATTAAAATGTGCACAAAATGTAATATTTATATAAATATTTATCAAATAAAAAAATATTTATAAAACCTATATTTAGGTTTATTCACTGCAACGTGTGTACAAGAAAATGTGAAAGTTGATACGTAGTGTCCAAAATTCGGCATAAGACATATCCACAGTGTGTTAACTAAATGTATTCTTCAATCTTAGGTCTTCAATTTAGGATTCAATTCTTAAATATTGATAGTAAAAAAGAAGCCAAAATGGTTGTCACATACAAAGTGTTTTAAAGGAATAGACTGACTAAACATAGTAACATACATAACAAAAACTCGAGGCATGTAACCACCAATTAAACTTGTTTTTATATGAATAAAATATATAATATTAGCATAATTACAATTAAAATGAACACTGCTAATACTGAATGTTAAAAAACAACATGGATGTAATATCATTAATTACTGTAAATATAATGTAAAAAAAAATTAGTAAATTTAACCTCGTAACATTTTTTATTCAATATTTTCACATTTACATTTATTATTTTCTAAGATACAAAAATTAAAAGTCATGTGAAAGCTGAAATCCACTTCTTACTACTGAATTTGTTAATTTCTGCCTGTTTTGGTCTTCCAGTTAAAGATTTTATATCTTTTTGGAATAAGCATTAAATAATGTTGAGCAAACATTAATTTTTGGTTGCAATCCTTCAATAATGTTTGAATAAGTCACAAACTAATAGAACTGAACACTGAATTTTTGACTTGCTAAGGGTGCCCTCTTCTGGCAGAAATTTAGATTAGATTAGATTCAACTTTTGCCAATATTTGAATTTGCCTTCAGCATTTAACGCATACATGCAGTGAAACACACACACTAGGCTGTGAGAACATGTGCCCAAAATGATGGGCAGCTCTATCCACAGTACCTGGGGAACAGTTGGGGGTTAGGTGCCTTCCTAAAGGCTACTTCAGTCATGACCTGTCCAGGGATTGAAGCGGCGACCTTCCGGTAACAAGACCAGATCCCTAACCACCAGGCCACGACTGCAATCTTGTTACAAGATGAACCTACATAAAGTCCCTTTAGTGCTGTGCAGCCTGATAAAAAATTCTGGGAGAAAAACTCTCAATGCACCTACATTTTCAGTGTTCAACAGTAAATTACATTATATTATTATATTAGAAAATCATAAAACACATGCTCTGCTACTTTTAAGGGTTCATTTACAATTAAAACATTTTGTATTTATTTCATGTAGCTGCTAAGATTCAAAACCCTAAGATATGGGCACATGACAGAAAATCCTAATTGGATTTTAATTAAATAAGTTAATATTATAATATAATAAGTTGATTTTTTCACTGTATTTGAATTGTGTTGGCTGATGGCTTTTCTTCCATTATCAACATAAGCTTGTTGAACTAGCTTAGCCTTGAGATCATCAACATGAGCACTTTACTAAACTACTCCTTTTAGTGTCCCCCTCACACTAAGTGAAGTATGTTATGGGCTTCTATGAGCTATGAGCGTGAGTGGCCATATGACACTCATAATAGAGCCTCTCTGCTCTCAGTGCCTGTCCACCGACATGCCTATAAAACTGACCCAGTGACATGTTAGGCTACGACATCCTCCACAGTCACACACACTAACACACACACACTTCTTCGTGTGTGTGGGGCAGTGAGGTTAATAGTCTGTCTCTCTTTACGGCACATTACTGTGCCAGACACTCTGTTAGCAGTGAGGTGGGGGTCAGTCGTACATGTCCCTTTACATTACAGCCCCCGAGGTGACAGAGAGACAAACACACACTCTCACACACACTATTAGAGCAGAACTGCCTGCCGTGTGCCTGTCTCTGATGGGGGAATCACTCACAAGCAATCAGGGGACACCCTCAGTTCACCTGCATTCAATTAAAGGTGGCGAGGGCAGTGTCTTGGATTAGAGCTGTAGAAATGTCGGGGCTAAAGGGGAATCTCCTCACTTTAAAGTCAGGCCCCCTGACTCAAAAACATCCTCCAAAAACGCAGCATCTAAGGATGAACCCACAGGCACCAGGTTCCTGCATGTTCTTGCTTCTTTTCCATCTTAAATATATAAAAGTGGTGGCCTTTCGTGGATGTTCTAGAACCATCATAGTGAAGGTGTATGCAAAATGGACTTCTCAGACATTGAGTGCCTCCCAATGGTATAGCAGTGGAGCCCCATGGGCAATTGACTCCAGAGGGGAATGATGACCCCATGACTGGTACAGAGTACACAGTGGAGCAGTAAACCTTTAAATTGGAAACAGCATCAACATATCAAGGATTTAAAACATTTAAATCTAACTAATAAGACAAATTATATTTGGGCTAAATTATCACACATGTACAAGTGTAGACAACATTCATAATTGGCTGCTACTGCTGTTTTAGTTGCATAATGATTTTCCTTTTTATAGATATCAGTGTTATACAATAACAGAAACTACATAAGCAAATCTGGTTCAAAAATTGGCAGTGCTTTCTCTGGGCAGGTAGATGGTGATCACTTTCGCATTGCAATGGCCACTAGCTCAGGCATCTACTGATTGGTCCATTCAGAGCTGGGAACCCTGCGCTTTCCTCCGAGCGCGTTGGCTCCCCAGTGACGGTGTATCAGCGGTAGTTCAAAAAGAGGCGGTGGCTACATCACACGCAACGGAGGAGGCTTGTGCTTGCCTTCAGCCTCCTAGAGTCAAAGGGATACTAGAGTTCTAACAGAGGGGATGGGCTAATATGCTACTACTACATTGGGAAGGGGATAAAAATGAGCAAAAACTTAAACATAAAATTATATATATATTTTAAAAAAACTACATTAGCCTCTTAGCTCCACAGTAAAACTACAGTAACAAAGGTAAACTTTAGATACCAAACCTGACCTCGTCAATTGCCTACATTAAGAATAAAGAGGCAGCTGTGCATTTTTTGCTTAAAATTGCTGATGAAAAAAGTTAACACATACATCAGGCAGTAATACACTGCTTTCATATTTCCTATTTACTTTTACATGTGATCATTTGGCAAATGCTATTATCCAGCTTGTTGAATTTTCATTTAATCTCACCCACTGGTGATACAAATAGTATAATAGAAATAGTACATACAACACATGTATAGGACAACATATGCATATTCATGGTATGTAAATGTAATATAACACAATATGCCAGTTACTTAACAATAAAGAACTGGAATAGAAAAATGACAATGTATCAGTATTCCATTTTGGAATAAATCGCCAGATAACTGAGGTACAAATAAATACCTTGAAAAATGAGAGTGTTAACCACACACAGAATGCTTTAATAATTGAATCCTAACCACTGTGATACACTGGCCCAATGGGAGAGTAGACTCTGGACTGATTCTGATTCTGTGTGGAAGATGCCACTTGATATCCTAGAAACCTTAGAGGCACTGTGGACAGAGCGCAAAGGAGAGAATGACTGACAAATAAGTGCCGCCTGTCTTTGGCCCCTGACCCATAGATGTCCCCCCTTTAGGAGATGTCAATCCAAGACAATATTGAATGTGTCGCAAAGGAAGGAAGGCAGTCTCCATCAACCCTGAACACTCAAGGGAACAAATCTAGCAGAGAAGGAAGCATGTGTATGTGTAACAGAGAGTGACAGAGGGAGAAAAACAGAAGGAGAGATGTCTCAAACTCTTATTTGAGCGTAGGTGACCACACGTCCCCATTTATCTCTGATAGATGCATTCCCTCATGTCATTGGCTCTGAAGACACTGACCTCTGTTTGATTAAAACACCCTCATTAAGCCAGTAACGGATGGCTCCTCGTTTAGAGGAACTTTGCATATGCATCATTTGCCCTGTTTATGATGCATAAAGGCGGGGCTCCCTCCTCTCCCGCCTCAAAGTCAGCCATCAGGCCCCGCCCTCACCCATAAAGCCAAGGTTAATCCCTATCTCTTCATCTTCCCTTCCCATCCATCACCATGGAAATGTTGCTGTGGCAATGGGCTGCTCTATTACATCTGATGTGGGGAGTGAGGTGTGTTAGGGAGGTGTCGCACCATTGTCTCCCAAAGCACCCATAAAGGGCGTTTAAGGAGCCAGAGTAAAATAAGTGAGGTGTCATAAACTGTACATATATTAGGTATGATCAGTAGATGTATTGTATGATGCTCATTCATAGATTGCCATGTAATTCATTGATGGCAGTTGTTTGTTATACCAGACATAGCTTTAAATATTTCTAAATTAACCAGAACTTTAAAACATTTGTATTTATTTTCTAAATAAAAAAAAGAAAAAAATATTCTTGCTTGATGAATCTTCACTATTTTCTCTTCTGTCTATGCATCTTCTCTTTTGTTTCTTTTCCCTTGAGTTAGTGACAAAATGTTGATTTCAAAGGTGGGGGGATTCTTGAGTATGTGATTTAATTATTATTTATTATTTATTATTATTATTATTATTATTATTATTATTATATGTATTATACATTTAATTATTATTTATTATTATTAATATTAATACATAATCAATAATTATTAGTTACTGTTTATAATATATGAATAATAACTAATAACAGTAATAATAAAATAATAAAATGTATATTAATACTTATTAACCAAATATTAAATTATTACATAGAGCATTTAATAAAACTCATACTTTTTCGATTCACTTTGTTTACTTGTAGTTATTGTAGTTTTCTATTGTTACTGTTAAGTTAATAGTTCCCTTTGTGGTTTGACTGGTTGTAAAGTGTGTAGCATAAAACCAATCAACCAATTCTGTGTTTCACCTTTTTAGTCAACTTCACTCCAACTCATTAGCACCAATTTTACACTTATGTTTGTAATGTATGGTTAATAAACCTCATTTACATTAAATTATACCTCATTTTTGAGTAAAAATAAGCATTTAACATGGGTCAATTTGACCCAAAGACCACAGAAGGGTTAACTATTAACATTTCAACATAATCAGCTCATCCAAAGCTTCCAAACACAGGCACAGATTCAAACGCCCAGCATGTTAACAACTAAGATCAACAAGTGAACACAGATTTCTGGCCAACTGTTTATAACCATATGGAGTGACAGCAGGGACGGCCAATGACACGTTAGCAAGAAATGGCAGAGCCAATCAATGAGCTTGGGTGGTCTAAAGGGTAACAGGCTTCAGTTTCAGTGGCTGTTTTCCACTTGGTCCTAGTGCTTGACTAGTCTCCATTTATATCGTAACACTCCTTTTGGATGGTAAAAACTGCAGGGGACCAAAACTGCCTTTTGCCTTGAGTTCTTACTAAGTGAAGTACTAATAAAATTTTATTCTCTTAATTTTCTTAAAATCCTTGCATTTAAAATGCAGTTAATTGATGATGATCAACATACATCAGTCAGCCACAACATTAATACCACCCACACAAGTGAATAATATTGATTATCTCATAACGATGCTGCATCTGAAGGTCTGGAATATACAAGACGATAAGGGAACACTGGACTCTCATAGACAACATTGGATGCTGGGGAAAAATATGCAAGCATGCAGATCTGAGCCACTTTGACAAGGAGCCAAGAAGTCTGAGTGTGATCATTTCTGAAGCCACAGTGGGCTCCAAATTTACCAGATATCAATCTGATCAAGCCTTCCTGGGATGTACTGGAACAGTGTGTCTGGATTGTGGCAGCTCCACCTCACAACTTCGAAGATTTGAAAGATCTGCTGTTGATGATTGTTTAATGCCAGAGGACAGAGGTCACCTTCAGAGGTCTTGTTGAGTCCATGACTCTGTGGGTCAGAGCTGTTTTGGTGGCACAGGATGAACCGACAGAGCATAAGCCATGTTAGCAAAGTTAGGTTGTAGGGTTTTAATGTTATGGCTGGTGTATATCAGTTTGCATCGTTTTATAAGAGTCATAAGCCAAAAGGGAAGATAGTCCATCAAGACTATCTGATTTTAATGAAGTTCTTGCTCACATCTCTTGGGTTGAGATGCAGAATCTGTACTTTTTCCTTCTTCCTCCCATGTGTCCTCCCTCCTTTGGCTGTTTTCTCTCTCATGCTCTCTCAGTTGGCCGCTGTATCGACTAGCCATCAAATCTCCCATCTTCACGGCAGGCCATTTCTCCCTGTCTCAGCACTCTCCACCTCCCCCTCCATTATAGCTCATAATCTCATCTGAAAAGGCAAATGACCCTCTGAGAGACACTGACACACCACACACACACACACAGAGTGAGTGTGTGTGTGTGTATGTGAGAGAGAGAGAGAGAGAGAGAGAGATGGGTAAGTAATGTAAATTCTGAAAATAGGAGAACCCAAAAGACTGAGGGGGGAAAGTTCAGAAGAAAAAATGAAGAGGGGAGTGTGGAAATGGACAGAGTGATGAAAAAGAGAGGAAAAACAGGAAGTGAATCTGTGTAAATAGGTGTGAATAGACCATGATATTATGTAGGAAATGCATTACTTTGGAAACCCCACATAATGCTATTTCATGCAGTTAAGGATGAGCAAATACATCACCTAAAATAACCCCATTTCATGACTATTTGACCTCTTATTGAGTCTAAACACTGTTTATGATAATCTGGCTACTACTGCTATATTTGTGATTTGAATAAAAAAAAAATTCAAGAAGTAGCAAACAGCAAAATCAAGAAGTTCCCAAATGCAATAATTCAGTAATCTGATAAATTACGTTTGTCTGTTCTATCACAGTTATGAGTTTTGTGCTCTAAAACTCTGTAATAAAATGTCAAAACAAAAACTTGCGACCTTTATTTTTCCAATAGATTTTCTTCTTTTTTTTTTTTAGAGTACTGTTTTGATCCTAGTGCTTTTTACACACTTAGGAAATTAATTCTCCGCAATTTAACCCAATCCGTGCAATGAAACACACATTTACACACTAGTGAACACACACTAGGGGGCAGTGAGCACACGTGCCCGGCGCGGTGGGCAGCCCTAGTCACTTCGCCCGGGGAGCAGCTAGAGGTTAGGTGCCTTGCTCAAGGCCACTTCAGTCATGACCTGTTGGAATCTGGGAATCGAACCGGCAACCTTCAGATCACAAGCCCAGTTCTCTAAACACCAGGCCACAGCTGCCTCTAAAAAAACAGTCGAGATTCCCACATTTGGGGAATTCGCAAAGGTGAGTACAGTCCCAGTGCAATGACTGAACATCACTTTGGACGAGCCACCTTGTTGATCATGGCATCACCCCTGCCAGGTATATATAGATACATTCCAGGTATATATAGATATATAGACGCTTAACTGAGTAAATAATAAACAATGAACATATGTTTGTGAATAAAGTTCCTATATGCAGTCATTTACAATGTGAGATGTTTTTGTGAATGGCATCTACCTGCATACATTTAACATATTTCTAACAAATTTGTTTGCTTAATCGTTTTTCAATCAAGTATAAGATACGTAAAGAATGGACTTTGAGTCTCTGACTTTTTGTACAATTACAGTAGAACCTTGACTTACTAGTGAATCAACTTACAAAATTTTCAGTACTGATACAATTTTAAAATAAAATAAGTTACGAGTGAGCGAGCTTACGCCACCCACCACTAAGAGTTACTAGGACGTGGGAGTGAATGCCAAGATCAGTGCTGAGAAGAAGAAAAAGATGATGTTCTTGGACATAAAGCACTAAATCATCAAATGAGCGAATGTGTGCATGTTGCAAAGTGTGTAAGTTAAATTTAGCAATAAATTGTAGCTTTAAGTGTTTTGCCAGTAAGGTAAGTGATAATCTTCATCTCTGCCAGCATCTTCGTCTGATCCTCAAGGTAAATACACTTAATAAAACCAGTTTATTTATTTACATTAATAGCTTTTCAATTCATTTTAATTAGGAAATTGTATTTGATATACTAGCAAACTGAGTTAAGAGCTCAGTCACAGAACAAATTAAACTCGTATGTCAAGGTTTCACTGTATGTAGTTACAGCTAATAATTAGTCATTTTATTTAAACATCCTGAATGTTAGACATTAATAGTTACAATGTAGCTACTTTTTATTCATCATTAAGAGTATTTATGTTTTGTATCATCCAATGTAAACCTTTCCTACAAAACATTAAAGCAAATAAAAACATCATGAATCTATAAATTAAGATGGTATCAAAATGGGGTCAGATCATTTTGTAAAAAAATATTTAAGTTACATTAACAGATGCTAAGGTTGTTTAAAACCTGTTGAACGTTACTGAGGTTCTCTTACTGTTCCACAGCTCTCGGGTGAATCTGGGCTTGTTTGAATGCTACCTTTGGATATGTTCATTCAGGTATGTAAATATGCATCATTGCACATATTTGCATGCATAGACCCACAGACTTTATATACAATGCAAGATGGGAAACCTGTATCTCTCAAGTCACAGTCTTAATACAGCCTGTTACATTTGAATGAACAATGTATATGCTTTCAGTGTGTGTATATGAACGTGTTAGGCACAGAGACCATCACTGTTCTGTGTCGGATAGCATCAGTGATCCCTATAACTGTGCATAGCAGTCTATTTGAAATGTGCTTTGGATTTCAGTATAGAAGTAGTGGTATAATTACCTACTTGTCTCTGCGCTCATTGTGTATCAGCTCCCCTTATATAATAACATTACCTTACAGTACAAATACAGACCATCTGTTTCTCTGTATACACTGTTAGCCTCCTTTCACCCTGTTCTTCACTGGTCAGGACCCCCACAGAGCAGGTATTGTTTGGGTGCTGGATCATCCTCAGCACTGCAGTGACACTGATGTGGTGGTGGTGTGTTAGTGTCTGTTGCAGGTGGATCAGACACAGCAGTTTTTAACACTGTGTCCACTCTCTGTTCACTCTGTTAGACACACCTACGTTGTTGGTTCACCTTGTAGATGTAAAGTAAGACAGTAGCTCATCTGATGCTGCGCAGTTTGTGTTGGTCATCCTCTAGTTCTTCATCATTAGTCTTAGGACGCAGCCAAAAATGATATTTTGGGTCGCTGGACTGTTCTAAGGGGACAACTCCAGCACCTCTGCTGTATCTCATCCACTCACACCAGGGCACATCAGTGTCAGTGCAGTGCTGAGAATGATCCACCACCCAAATAATACCTGCTCTGTGGTGGTCCTGCGCTGAAGAACAGGTTGAAATTTGCATTTCAAACAACAAAGTAAACAAAATCAGAGTTTTATAACATGGTGTATCACTAAAACCAATAACTGTGCCAGAGTGAGACAGAAATACCACTGACCGTGGGCCCCGAGTCGCTCAGTGGGCAAAGACGCTACCACTATGACCTGAGGATCGCAAGTTTGCCATCAACAGCCGGGGCCCAAGAGAGCAAAAATTGGCAGTGCTCTCTTTGGGCGGGTAGATGGCGCTCTCACTCTCCCCATCACTTTCACATTGCAATGTCCGCTGGCTCAGGCATCTACTGATTGGTCCAATCAGAGCTGGGGACCCTGTGTGCCTTCCTCTGAGCGCGTTAGGCTCTCCAGTGATGGTGTATCAGCGGTGGTTTGAAAAGAGATGGTGGCTGCATCACCCGCAACGGAGGAGGCTTGTGCTTGCCTGCACCCTCCTAGAGTCAGGAACATTGTAAAGTGATGGGGAGAGGCCTAACGGAGGGGATGGGCTAACTGACTACCACTACATTGGGAAGGGGATACAAATTGGCAAAAACCTAGAAATAAAAAATTTTTTAAAAGAAAAAAAAGAAATACCACTGACCACTTAGAACCAGTCCCTTTGTACCCTGACAGTCAGATTGGGTTGATATTTGACAGCAAGGCAGAAACCTCATGTCTCCAATAACACACTAATGAATCACGACACCTCGCCACAAACACTTTTAACCTCCAGCGCCTGTTTGCCTACACTGTGACAGTCCACTTGAGATTAAACCACTTGAATAACACCATAATTAATTTGAACCAAAGCGCACAATACACACATGCATGCTTCCTAGGGTTTGACAGGCCACTCGAGATTCCACTCCAATATAATTAATCCATCAAGCGCAGACACAGTGGGATGATCAGCTGGAATCAAAGATTGTCTTAACCTTTGACCCCTGTACTTCATCGATGGGGAGGTGGTGCGTCCGAGTAAAGCTCCACTCCTCTGTCGGCGCTCCTCTCTCGCTCCCCTCCATCTCTCTCTTCCCCTTGCTGCCTGTGACACTCTGATCAATTCCCCATCAAATCCTAATGCAGCGGTTTAACTCAAGTGTGGCATCTTAATTAGGGCGATAACTGCGCACTGTCAGGGTCATTGACTGTGCCTGCCGTCCACCAATGACTCTCATCGACAGGCTGCCAACCCGCAAAGCATGAGAGCGACGATGGGGTAGGGGGGGGTGTTGGTATGAGACAAGAAGACACAAGAGACAAAGAGATAGATCAGGAACACACAGTGCGAATGAGCAGAGGGAATAAAAGGATAATACAGAATGAGTGCATGATACACCAATCAGCCAAAACATTATGACCACTCACACATGAAGCGAATTATTTTGATTGACAATGGCTATAACAATATATCCCTGTATAAATTACTATCTAATAAATTCTCCAGATCTCAATCATCTGGGTGCGTGCTAGAGCACCAAATCTGATCTGCAGCAGCTCCACCTCACAACATTCAGGACATAACAGGAGGCCATAATCCCAAACCATAATTTAATGTCCATTTTTAGTTTAAAAGTACAGTAAAACACTTGTTGACACCAGTTTCCATTTGCTTCATCTTATTCTAGTAGATATCACTAGACAGGAACACCACCACTAATCAATGAGAGGACATACTCATACATGGTCATATTACAATATTAAGACCATCCCTTGGTTACAGATGCCATGTGACAGGGTTTGCCTCACATATAAATAATCGAGCACACCAGTCAGTTGTAGCAGAGTGCAAAATTATCTTAATGGGCAAATGGAAGTTGGTAGAAACTAGGGATGAGTGAGTACACCACTCTGTATCTGTTCAACCATCTAAATTATCGGTATCCATATCTGTACTCGGAGTGGGCGGGGCCAAAATCTCAATTGGGCGTGGTTTAACCGGAATTGGGTGGGGCTTTAATCTGTAAATTATTTTAAGTCTGAAATTGACATGGCTTGATCAGAAGTTGCTATATGTATTGCTTATTTGAAAACTATTTAGAGAACAGACTCAAAATTAAGATTCAAATCAATGTTTTTGATCACAAAAGTTTTTTTTTTTTTAATAAACTCTGAACATGAATATTTTTAAGTGCATGAATGAATACAACTCATGCAATAGGAAATTATGAACTAAGTATGCATGAACGGGGGGGGGGGCACAGCTTTGGAAGACACGTGGTGAAGATAGTCAGTTACCCAATGAGGATTTTCCTTCAGCACGAGCACGGATATTGACGAGTTTTACTCGTATCATGCTCGTTACTCGTCAACAATGCTTTATCCATACCGGCTCAACCCTAGTAGAAACAACCAACTTTGTGGGATGTTCTAGAGCTGATGTAGTGAAGGTGTACTGAGAATGGACTTCTTGTACATTGAGTGCCTCCCAATGGCATAACAGTGGTGCCCACGGGCCAGTGATGCCAGAGGGGAATGACTCCAATGAGTGGACAGAGCAATCAACACCATCAGTGGACCCATTAACCTCTATAATGAACACAAAAGTAACAAGGAAAGTATCATAGAACAATATATGTGTAACATCCCAGGCCGAGATCATTCCAAAACCAAGGGAGTCATAAGATTCTGATGACCATGTACTGTACATCGCTATATGTATTAGTGTACTTGAACAAGGCTTGTCTCATTTAGCAATGGCTATGGAAAATTAATTAATTGCAGTGAATCAATTAAAATTATTGGTACAGACATCATTAACGTTAAGGTGTGAGTTGCTGCATCTCTAATGAAGATGGACGTGAACGAAAAAAATGCCGAAACTATTTTTTCACCACCATCACCATTAAGAAAAGTTTAAGAATACACATAGAAACTATACACCAAAGGACCATAACATTAAAACCACCTGACCTGTGTATGGCTATTCAGTCCCATACTCTCACATTTCTGTGACTTGTGATAGTAATTGTTGGTTTGTTCCTCTTCAGACAAGTATCAGTGGGTATTCAACACTGCTGACCCTGGGCATGACAAGCCATGATGTCAGGAGACTCAGTCCTGTGGTCGTTATGATTTGGCCCCAGTTAAAATCATTTAAATTCTTATGCTTGCCAAATGTGTGCTGCTGGTTAAAGAAGGGCTGTGTAAAAACTTACTGGTCAGATGGTATTCATGTTTTGTGTATACAGTATACATTCTGGTATATACTGGACTTTGAGCACAATAGAACACCACTAGTTTACATATAAAATACTGGTACATAAAGAAATAAAGTGAGACAGAGATAAGAGTGGGGGGGGGGTGCAAGGTCCCACTGATGTATGGTTGGTCTTGTGTGCCAGGCTAACAGAGTATTTTATAAAGACGGAGAAGTGAAGCATGTGTATCTGAGTCTATCTTGCTGTCAGCCACCCTGGATCAGAACAGGAGGCCTGTGTCTTTTTTCATGTCACACGGCAGTAATCCACCAACCGCAGCTTCATGTAAGTGAGGTGATGGAGAGAGAGAGAGAGAGATTTTCCTTCTTTTTATGTGACAAATAAAGAAATCAATAAATCATTGCGAACTTTGACAGGTGGTGGCAAGGCAGCCCATTTGTCATTGAGTATTTATGAAGTTGTCGCCGGGTCCGCCACCCTTCCCCCTCACTCTGAAATATTTAAACATGTGCGTGTGTGGAGAGCACTGGACTACTGGGCTGGAGTGAAGCATGGAGAGAGTGTGTGTGTGTGTGAGAGGGAGAGAGCAAGAGAGAGAGAGAGAGAGGAAAGGAGAGGAGGGGTGTTGCCAGGCATGTTGAACAGCCTGCGGCTTTTTTCCTCCAGGGCTCCTAACACACATTACCCACTTCACACAACACGGGTCAAAGCAGCAGTCTGAATGCCCCCCTGAGCAGCACTCGAGTCTACAGAGTGTATTCAGTGTTGCGTGGTTTTCAGATTCCCCTTCTCTTTATTTGACTCCAGGGAGAAAAACACAATCAGGGGTCAAACTGAATTCCTGGAGGGGTACAATCAGTGGTCAAAAAACAAGTCAAATGGGGAGGTAAATTAAAATGTCCTATACAAATGTGCTTTTCTATACAACAGCCTTTCACAGGATTGGCCTGATTATCAGTGATGTTTAATCCTTTAATAAGGCTAAAATTAAAACTCTGATTTTAGACATCATGGCATCACATAATGGTGTTAATCCATGAGGAAATGGATCTTTGACAAAAGGGAGATTTTTTTGTCCTTTTTTGACTTGGCATCCCCTTGTAACCAATCTCAAATCAAACTCTGGGAGCAATGTTCATTCAAGCTCAATTAAGTCAAATCAATTAAAATCAATTAACTTTTTAACCAATTAACTAATTAATCAATTAACATTCAATCACTGAAATATATTAAGTCATTTACAGTGTTTGTATAGAAAATGATAGAAGCTCACATTTATTTACAGTGGTGGTGATCGAACAGCTCTGATGCCCACTTGAAAAACATTTAATTTCAACACCTTAACACAACCAGTGAACCTACCAATGTGAGTCTGTAGTTGTGTTACCAATGGTAAAATTTAAAAAAATTGCACATTTCTCTTATAATACTCTGCATGTATCTCTGCACTATCCAAATATTGTTAAAAATCATTTAAGTCAAAACTTTATTGTGAAACTGTAACAAAAAGCAATTACTCAGCATATTTATAACCATTTTATGTCAAATCAAGTAGTTTTTAGAGTCTTTTAGAGTCTTTGGACATCTGGTTCAGCTTTGTGCAATTTCTTTGCACATTTCATATTGAACCATGCTGAACGTTTTATTTTTATTTACGTTTATGCATCTTGTCTTTATTATGGAGTTGAATTTCCCTTTATAATGTCATAATATGTAACACTGTGTAACTGTGTAGTTGTTTTTTTGTTGCTTTTACATTCATGTGGCAGAGTAGCAGTTACCTTTGACACAGCTAATAATCTTCCAACTAAACAACTAAATAAACCAAATTACAGTAATCTTTAAAAATAACAACGGACTCTTCTTCAGACCATTTATATCCTGTAATATTAATGTGATACAGTTCTTCATTCACTATGCTGGATACACAGAAAACTGTCAGGCAGAAGATTTCTTTCAGAAAGAATGTATGGGAGAGTAAATTGGTATGGACTGTTTTCCTCCAAAAATGTAGCAGCTGGAGCAGCGTTTTTTTTATCCAAGGCCCAGCCGATATTAAAGACAGGATCAAAGCCAGGCCACTCTGTACACGCACTTGATGCCATAATCTTTTCATGCATGATATTAATTACAGACTCATGAAAGGATCAATTTAATATGAACAAATCCTCCATAATTTGGGAGTTTCCTCAGTGCTATAATCCGTAAAACCAGATTATCCCATGGGTTATCCCAATTAAGAGTTATAATAATTTTGGAGAGCAGAGCATTTAAGCTTCAATTTCACTTGCAGTGCTTCTCAACAGATATAAGTTGAAGAATGTTACTGAGATATTACGATGTGTTACAAGACAGCTGACGGGCGTTTAATAAGCCCATATGGAGGTAAAAAAAAAAAAAAAAAAACTACCAAAAGAGCAGCACTGTGATTCAAATTCTCCCACAATAAGCACGATCTGTGAACGAATTCAGCCCTGGGCCTCTAAAAAGACTTTTAAAGAGGGGGGCTACAAAGAGACGCAAGAGAGCGGTGTGTCTGTCTGTGTGTGTGTGGCAAGGTTGGTGATCAGAAGGGGCATTCAAAGACTTGGCGGTTAGAAAAGAGGGAGAAAGACAGGATAGCTTAGAAAACAAAAGAGAGGCTGGATAAACAAACTGTGTGTGTGTGTGTGTGTGTGTGTGTGTGTGAGAGAGAGAGAGAGAGAGAGAGAGAGAGAGAGAGCGCTAGGGGGCTATGCTGAGATTTAAACCCATTCTGTCTATGGTTCCATTGGATAATGAGCTGACTAAGCAGACATACTGTGAGGAGAGAGAAAGAAAGAAAGCAAGGGAGAGAGAATTCCAGTTCAGTTTTTTCCTAAATATCTCAATATACCTCTATACAGCCCTTTTGCTACACAATCAACCTCCATTTTTCTGTAAAAGGCTCATTTCATTACCATCCATACGCATACATTTCACAAACCTCTTCTGCTTATCTCTCCTCTGATGTCCTAACACTATTACACCACCTCTGCTACTTAGACGTCCATCCATGGTCTTATTTCTCCTGTCCACATTCATTATGACTTATCCTCAACCTCTCGTTCCCCCATTCTCTGCTATTCTCCTCACACTAAAGCTTTCCCCTCATCCCTCGCTTGCTCGTATCGGTTTCACAGTCCCCTGTCCCTCTTTACTACTCTATTGACCTGGTGACCCTTCTTATATCCAGACCCTTATCTCTCGCTTCGCATCCTCCCCCAAATGCTGGCCTTCTGACCTCTTAAGTCTCACTCACTCCCTTTTAAAATAGCCAGCTCCCATATAAGCCAGGTTAGAGTAAAACTAGTATAATTCTTTTAAAGAGAATTACAGTAGCTTCAGCATAATAGACAGATATATTTGACTGTCCTTTATATCTGAATTATTGAAACTAATTCTTTTACTGTTTTTAACAAAAGTGGTAGACATTTATTGGGGCAGACTTTTTCCTGTAATCTTGGGTAAATCTCAATTTCAAATATGGAATTGGATAACAATAGATGCACTAATGTGATAATAATAGGGTTATTCTTGTTTTCTTTAAAAAATGTTTATTACAAGGCATAGTTACCATTTTATGTCAAACTGTAGTTGCCGTACTGCTGCAGGCCACACTATTGCACATCGCACACACACACACACACACACACACACACGACTTTCCGTCATTTAATTTTACAAGATAATCACAATTTACGTTGACTGTAATTATTTTTACATAGTAATTATCTTTCAAAGTCACATCTTTATTTTGTTATTTTGGATATATTCTGTCCAATGCAGCTGGCCAATAGAAGATGCTAGGGCGCCAACCTCAAGTATTTATTTATTTTTATTTTTTAAATAAACACTTCAATAATAATCAATACCTACCAATACCTGTGCTAAAAATGCACAATAACATGTAATATATAAAATATTTTGATGGAAATTAGCTTCTTAGTTCATTCTCACTCTTCTGAGGTGACAAAAATATCAGCCAGTCAGAGAAACAGCAGCCAATCACTGACCAATCAGTGTCCTTGAATCTGTTACCTAAAGAGTGCTTCATTTATCGCCCACAGCAGAAACACCTGTTATTATTGGCATGCAATACATGGCTCTAGAAATGCCTTATAAATTTGTCTTAGCAGTGTTTTTGCTCATTTTATTGTACATTTCTGAACCAGACTCAGTTGGTAAACTAAAGATACATACTACACTTTATATCTTTGCTCATTTGCATGCAACTAATGACAATTTTCATTAACTATTAGTCTGCTGATTTTTTAATGGCAATTAAATAGTGACTTTTTTTCTCAGAGCAGTGGTGTCCTATAGTTTGTGTTAAAATAATATTGGATTGGTTGTGGAAACTGACTGAAAATGGCTCAAACAGCCCCAACAACAATATTTTTCACCACTGACTGATTCTGTCTTCAGTAACGTTAAAGCAAATACATCTAAACCAAGCAAAGCTGAATTTATTGGAGCTTATGTAAAAAAAACTAACATTCTAATTCTTAGTGTAATATTACCTTTGGAGGGCAGCAGTGAGTAATATTTGTTGAACTGGAGCTATGATTGTGTTTAGAGCTACAAAGTATCAAAAGCTAATCAGCTAGTTTGGCCAATTTCGGAATCTAATTTAACTGTTGTATATAAACAACAAAAAGAGAGCTTAGTTGGCAGCTAAAAACAAATGACTGTGACAGACATATGCAGTGGTCATTTAAGTTCTACCTGAGATCCTCAGATATTATGTATTCTTTGTGTTTGTAGGCTATGTTTTAAACCTGGTGTGTTTTACTCAGAAGCCTGGAAGCCTTAGAACACTATCCACTTTATTCAGTCAGTTTCAGGGCAAGGCCTGGTGATAACTGAAGCAGAATGTAGCCTCTATTAAGAGAACAGCTACTGGAGTTTGACCAGAAAAAAGCAGAACTTAAGAGCTATTTCACTGCTATGAATTATAAAAGATGAAAGTTGTTGGTTTCTTTCTATGTAAACTTTGCAGCAGGCCATACAATTAACCAAATAATTCTATTTTATTTAATTGAGTGACCTAAATGAGATTAAATAAAATTAGAGAAAGGGAGTCACAACTGCCTGAGATAATTCCAATAATTTAAACTGGCAAATATTAGTCAGGTTTGTTTTGTAATAAACAGAGAGTGAATTGGGTGTGTGGTCATGTGGTGTGTGTGTGGGGTAAAATTGAGTTAAGGTTTTTTTAAACACTATGATTATATTACAATTGAAATTTTTTTTCCAATAGTGAGATGTTTCATCACTATAGATTATAAAAGATATCAGACTTACTGGTTTCTGTCCATTGTCTATAGTCCATTTTTACATCACCGCTACTAAGTTTTAAATCCATAAGGCTGAAGAAACAGTATGGCCAAAATCCAGGTATACAGATTTGGCCCACAAAGGCTACTGCATATGAGTGATGACCCAGAATCAGGCCAGATACGGTTGCTGGAAGCTACATATCATTCTTTGGGGTTTTTCACCCAATTGATGCACTCTGGCTAAATATAAAATACAAAGCTTAATTTTCCTGAACAGTATAATTAAACATAAGAATGACAAAATAGCAAATTAAAATAGCTATTATTTTGCTCTTTTGTCATAATTAAGTTTAATGGTAGTGACGAGGTTCTAAAAATTAAAAAAAAAGTTTACAAAGATTTGTATTTATTTATCCAAATTACGTTAAATATATGACTGGCAACCGTATGTGGAACGCTTCCGGCACGTCATTCATTAGAACATGACCCGTATGCCGGATGTGGCTCAGGTTTGAGTGTGATTTGTCATATCAGATATTCAAATTCTCTTAATTTCTTTTACGTTTGCTTCATTTGGAGAACATGTGTCAATAACTTTTAGAGAGATATTTAAAAACAAATTAAGGAAATGTCAATATGTCATATCTCTACACTGCCAACGGGACAGCCGGAAGCCTTCTTTCCTTCCAAACCGCAGCAGCTGGTTTACTTTGTGTACACCGCCCCCGTCTGTCTGAAAGACCAAACTGCATAATTTCGTTGTAAAGGACTGGAGTGGAAGGTAAGCAGCACATTAAAAATAAACTGAAAACATGTTTACATTATAGAGCCAGTGAACACTTTAGACTTTAAACGTGTTTATGTATTTACATATATATGTAGATTTGTTTTTTTGTTTAGATTTTATTTTGAAATGTGTACTACATTGTGAATTTCAAGTTGAATATTATATCTTAAATTGCTTGTTTTAAAGTGCATATGTGCTTAATATTCTTGAATAAATTAAATGTGATTATTTAATAGGTGTGAAGTATATTTTATTTATGAGCAGTGTTAATGTCATTATCCTGAACTTTCAATGGTTAAAGAATTATTTCCTTAAGAATTATTACCTTCAGTGACAGCACAACACACACACACACACACACACACACACACACACACACACACAGGTCACTGCAGCATGTCTTCCTTGCAGCATCATTCTCTGGAAGCTGTCAAATAGTAAGAGGACCACACCATAGTGCTGGATGGTGATATCCCAATCATAAATAAATTAAAGAGTGAGAGTCTGTGATTCAAATACACACACACACACACACACACGTGTCACTATTCAGACAGAAGAAGTGAGTGTGTCTCCTTATTCCTAGATAGTCATATTCATGCACATTTTATAGGGTTCTTATGGAAAACTTAGGAGCATTCTCAGTTCCTCAGCACAGTGATGATTTCTCTCCATCTCTCTGCTACACCAGCTCAGAGGGGGTGAAAAGCCCTCCAACAGGAGTTCAAGTTAGGGGTCAGGACTAAGGGTACAGTATCATATTGCTCACAATAAAGCTCATATGGGTGCAATATATTTTTACATTGGTTTAATAGGGGTGTTGGTTTGTATAGGATGTGCCTCACTTTAACATAACACAGTAAAATACAAGTTTTCATTTTGTAGTTTGGACAATACTGTGGCGCATTTACTTTATATATTTTTGCAAACAATTTATATTGTTCTTTTTTAAAAAGAATTAAAGTTGTCTATGATAGTGTTGTACAAACGTTTACGCGCCCCTGTTTAAGCTACTTTATTGAATAAAGTAAAAATCAATGATGGAGTAAAAATAAGTGAACATTTTCTACAGATAACAAATTGAACATACTGGAAAATTAATTACTGCATTTTTTCCCAAATATGTTGAACTCAGAAAAAATAGTATACATTAAAATGTTAAAATAAATGTGGGTTTTTTTTTCCTTCACCCATTTTTTTGGTGTAAACGTGTTAATTTAATTTAGAAAATCCACAAAATATCTCATTTGACCAAGGATGTCCAAACTTCTGCATAAATCAGTAATTGCTGGAAGTCGACAAAATATATTAATACTATATTATAAAACCACCTTTATTAAAGACATTCAGCTACATTGTGTTATACATCTACAATTCAAACTATTGATTTTTAATAATCAAAATAGTAATAAATATGTATACAGCTTTTCTTTTTTTTAACTCATCAGAATAAGTCTGTCTAGATGCCTCCTGCAAGGTCATGAATGCTGCTACTTTTTGTTTGTTTGTTTGTTTGTTTGTATGTATGTATGTTATTTATTTATTCTTAGGCCTGGACAGCATTACCTCTGAATTATGGAGCAGTCCCCTTTCTCTCCTTCAGTGAAAAATAACATCTGTCCAGCAAATGGAAAGCTTAGTGTGTTTGTATAATTTATGGTAAAAGCCTCCAGAGTATGACATAAAATATATATGGAGAAAGACTGTAACAAAGAGAGCAAGAGAATGGGGCCAAGGGGAAGGGGAGGGTAAAGAAATCATACAGTTCATAGAATATTGTGGAAATCTATAATAGACATTGCACACCAGGAAATGTCTCCCTGTACATTTTCTATGTGGGTGGAGCTGTCCTGTAATAAAATGTAAGAGCCCCTACAAATTCAAATGTTAAACAGAGAATAGCACGATGCTTCCTCTCCAGTCTGAAATATGATAAATACATGATGAAGGAGATTCCATTTTAGGCAACAATGACCTCAAACATTATTAAACACTATAACAAAAATAGTACACAACATGCCATACTACACATAAACACATTATAATAAGTAAATAAAGCTCAATTTAGTAAAATCCTGCCATTATCTATTGATATGCTTCATTAATACATTTGTACCAATTTTATTTCAAAAAGTAAAAACAACAGGGGCTCAGAAATCACAGATACTGTACAATGTTAACCAATAAAACAGTACCATCTAGTGGTTTGGGAAAGGTAGTGGAATTATTTATTAATGATGATGGTCCGTTTCATGAATAACAGAGATGAACCTGAATCTTTCAAACTTAAAATGTATATAAAAGTATTTGTAAATAAATTAATACAAATTAAGTGTATATAAGCAGCAAATGCTTAGGGATATTGCCAGGGTATTGTCTTGAAGCCCTTTTTTATTAGCAGTAATTCATTCTAATGAGTGTAAATGAATATTCTAATGAGATACTGGATTTTTTTTGGGACCGGAAAATCCCAAGTTAATGGGGTTGGAACCAAGCTAACAGTTTGTTGACCAGGTGGGGGGAGGGGGTGCACCTGTACAGTTTGTCGAGCATGTCAAGTCCATTCAGATTTGATAGGGGTTGGATAAAAGACCCGGGGCTATAGCCCCATAGCCCGGCCCTAGTACCTAGAAGTACTCTTCTTATGAATAAAGATTGATGAGGAATGTTTTTTGAAAATGGTTCTATATAGCGCCTAAAAGGGTTCTGCTGTAGTTATGATGTCAAGCTTATAATAACAGAAGTACCCTTTTTGGTTCTGTGTAGAATCATTTTCAAAAGGTATCAATATAGAACCATCTACAGCACATTCCTCATCAATGTGAAGAACCATTTCATCATGCAAAGAACCCTTTGGTTTCTTTGAGCGTTTACATGGTTTAACATAGAACCATTTCGTTTACTAAATAACTTTTTAAGAACCATTTTTTTAAGAGTGTAGATGGCAATGCATGCTGACCCCACAGGATTTTTGAAAATTTTAGTTTTCATGAGCTATAAGCCATAATGTTCAGCAGTAAAACAAAAAAGGCTTGAAATTTGTTATTAACATGTAATTAGTATGAAATATGAATTTACCTTTTCGATTCATGAAATGAATTTTTTTTTAGATGCAGTACTACAAGATGTTGTGTAGGGTTGTGATTATTATGCCATATTCTTAATGACATTTTAAAATAATCGATTCATACCTCATGTAGTATGTCCAGCATGTCACTTTGGTGAAGGTTGGGTAACTGCCATTTAGAAGGAGTTTAAATTAAGATATTCAACAAAAATGCAATCTTTTACTCCTTTGATGTTTTCAGATGAATCGCACTAATACTAGATTCATGGCTATAATCAAAATCAGATATGCTCAAAATGAACCCCCTAATATACTGATATAAAATATAAATAAAAATATTATACTCGCTAGCTATTGTACTCTGTCAATGTTACCATTCTTTGCTGATGGGACAGTTATTATTGTAACAACATATCAACCATACTAACTTCTCACATCTTTGACTTGCTTGAAATTAAAAAGTTAATGTCAACACATAATTTTAATAATGAAACTGTATTTAATTTTTTGTGAAAATGGGCCAATTTGCTATTCAACCATTGCTAACATTACCTATCATAGCAAAGTTACTGGGAAAGTTAATTAGCTACACACTCACCCACTAAACACCAATTGTACTCACTGGCACATTCAAATGAAGTTAAGGTCTGGTAGATTTGGTTGCCTCCAGTGTTCACTTCATGGCTACAGCCTTGACCATTTGCTGTTCTCAGATAACGTACTAGAGACACAATGTCTGATGGGTAATCTTCACTGTCAACTTTCTGCATACAGATAAAACGTTATTCACTACTCTCTATGCATGTCCTGTGTTGTTCACTGTGAAGGGTATTTGTATGATTGGAATGCACCGTATGAGCACCATAACTACAGATGAAAGCTGGACCTACATTTTTTTGTACCATTTGTTCTTTTCATTTTCATTTCTAAGTAAAACAGTAGTTTTGGCTTTTGGCAACTAAACATGTATTTTGTTTAGTGTGACAAGTGACAACTGTCAAGCATCAATTTATAATTTGGTTGTCTGGCTGCATTCTTCTATTATCTGACAAGACATGCCTCAGTGTCATTCTACATGTGCCTCAGGCCGACATTTAAGTAACTGAAATGTGAATAATTTTACACTGAATAGTCCAGCTGCCCTCTGCATTTTATGGGAAATATCCATCCATCCATTATCTTCCACTTAATCCTGGTCATGGTTGAGGTGAGCCCCCTACCCCTTCACCAGGAAGGGAATTAAACTATCTTAACTAAATCCAATTAATTGCTGGGCACACACACTAGGACAATATAGAGCACCCAACTCACCTGACTTCCATGTTTTTGGACTGTGGGAGAAAACCAGAGACCCCAGAAGAAATGCACGCAGACACAGGGAGAACACAAACTACACCCAGATAAGGACTCAATCCCAAGAGCTCAGTGCTGACAAATGTGCTAACTACCCAGCACCATGCATGGCATATATACATACTACATACAAATTCTCATAACATTAGCATACTTTAAATATAACATTATTTTCTCTTATTATTTAAAGTTATGAGGTATCTGATACAACAGCAATAACAATACAAATACAGTCTCTATTAGACAGATTGATTATAACAAATTAGATTTAATTCATGCTACTTTTACTTACTCTTTCTTATTAATGCTTGAAGTCAAGTAAATTACAACTAGTCACAGTATGTTTACTTTTTAGTGCTCTTATCCCAGCTAAAGATACAGTGCTGCCTAAAAGTTTGTGAACCCTGCATAAATATAACCTAAAACATCATCGGATATTCACACAAGTCTTATTTATTGAAGAAAATGATCCAATATGACATATTTGTGAGAGGTAAAAGTATGTGAACCTTTGCTTTCAGTATATGGTGTGACAGGCCCAAACCTGATACTACCACCACCATGTTTCACAGATGAGATAAGGTTCTTATGCTGGAATGCAGAGTTTTCCTTTCTCCAAACACAATATTCATTTAAACTAAAAAGTTCTATTTGGGTCTCATCCGTCCACAAAACATTCTTCCAATAATCTTCTGGCTTGTCCACGTGATCTTTAACAAACTGCAGACGAGCAGCGATGTTCTTTATGGAGAGCAGTGACTTTCTCCTTACAACCCTGCCATGCACACCATTGTGGTTCAGTGTTCTCCTGATGGTGGACTCATGGACATTAACATTAGCCAATGTGAGAGAGGCCTTCAGTTGCTTAGAAGTTACCCTGGGGTCCTTTGTGACCTTGCTGACTAGTACACGCCTTGCTCTTGGAGTGATCTTTGTTGGTTGACACTCCTGGGGAGGTAACAATGGTCCTGTATTTCTTCCATCTTCCATTTTGTGGATTGGTGGAGTCCAAACTGTTTAGAGATGGTTTTGTAACCTTTTCCAGTCTGATGAGCATCAAAAACTCTTTTTCTGAGCTCCTCAGAAATCTGCTTTGTTTGTGCCATGATACACTTCCACAAACATGTGTTGTGAAGTGCAGACTTTGATAGATCTCTGTTCTTTAAATAAAACAGGGTCCCACTCACACCTGATTGTCATCCCATTGATTGAAAACACCTGACTCTGATTTCATTTTCAAATTAACTGCTAATCCTAGAGGTTCACATACTTTTGCCACTCACAAATATGTCATATTGGACCATTTTTCTCAATAAATTAATGAGCAAGTATAATATTTGTGTCTCATTTGTTTAACTTGGTTCTCTTTATCTACTTTTAGGACTTGTGTGAAAGTCTGATGATGTTTTAGGTCATATTTATGCAGAAATATGGATGGGCAGTCACTATTCACTCATTTGTAGTATTTCTATGGTCAGTCATATTGTTTTGGATTGAGCACCAGAACAGGCTTTTGTTCTTTTTCTTGACTGATTTCAAATCCTGTCTTGTTTTTTTTTTCTTGCAAATTAGCATAGTCATAACATTTAATGCTCACTGATGTATTAATTAATAATGAGTGATAAAGGACGGTTTACTTGCATTAGAGAGAATCACTGAACATGTGATGACAACTTTGACTGAATGCTGAACTACAGGCGTTGGACAATGAAAGTGAAACAGCTGTCATGTTAGTGTGGGAGGTTTCATGGCTAAATTGGACCAGTCTGGTGGCCAATCTTCATTAATGTCACATTGCACCAGTAAGAGCAGAGTGTGAAGGTTCAGTTAGCAGGTAAGAGCACAGTTATATAGTATATTACAATGCACACAACATTATGGTGACATACCAGAGTTCAAAAGAGGACAAATTGTTGGTGCACGTCTTGCTGGCGCATCTGTGACCAAGACAGCAAGTCTTTGTGTCTAAATATTATTGAGCCACTTTGGGGTGTTTTGGAGGATCGAGTCAGGAAACGGTTTCCTCCACCAGCATCACGTAGTGACCTGACCACTATCCTGCAAGAAGAATGGCTTAAAACCCCTCTGACCACTGTGCAGGACTTGTATATGTCATTCCCAAGACAAATTGACCCTGTATTGGCTGCAAAAGGAGGCCCTACACCTACTAATCAATTATTGTGGTCTAAAACCAGCTGTTTCAGTTTCATTGTCTAAACCCTGTAAATTAGATGTTATACAGTTTACAGAAGAACAGAAACATTGATGTCAAAAGCTGTTCAGCTGTTCAAGATCCACATCTATAGTAATAATTATTTAAAAGTCTATGAGTCACATGACCTGACTCTTAAGTGCTTCATTTGAAATTTAAAAATTAATTTGAAAGCTTTTAGTTTTATTACTAATTAGAAAGACACATTTTGTTTTTTGACACCTAATGAAGATTGCGTAGAAATGCATCTTTTAATCATTTTTAATGTGACTGTGGGAAAACAAAAGTCTGCTCACTGACGGCCACAAACTAAACACATAATAGTTGCTGATGATATACACACATTATTAATTACACACGACACATTTGATATGCGCTGTTGACTGTGAAATATGCAGTCTTGGTAAAGAAAAACTTGAAAGTAACCTTGATCATCCTGAAGTATTGCAACTCACCCCACTCTGTGGCAAGACTTCAGTTCCACAGATGTCTGAGATCGTGCACTAACATTTGTAGAAAATGAAACGTCTGTTTGACCCTTTGATGAGTTGACTTATTTTCACTTAGAAAATCAACAAACACAGCAAAGGAAAAAGCTCCTTAACATGAGTGAGATCAGATAAAAACACAAGAGACTGTAACTTAAGTCTCTTAAGAGCTCAGTCATCTTCTATATCTCGTCCTGAGTTTTGGTAGAGATCTCAATAGCATCTCACGTGTGGTGGAGACACCCTGACATTAAATTAAGTTTGATTAAACTTTTTTTCCAATGTGATTTGCATGCAACGAAATTTGACCTATGTATTTAACCCATCCGTGCAGTGAAACACTAGTGAACACACTAGGCTGTGAGAACATGTGCCTGAAGCGGTGGGCAGCCCTTTCCACGGCACCTGGGGAGCAGTTGGGGGTTAGGTGCCTTGCTCAAGGGCATTTCACTCATGACCTGCCTGGGGATCGAACTAGCGACCTTCTGGTCACAAGACCAGATCCCTAACCACCTGGTCACGGCTGCCCCCTTTTTCATTGTTTGGTTATTATATTACATTTGGTTATTAGAGTGATAGTTGTAGTGATACATTGAAACAGCATGTTTAAAATAATTTTGAAAAATTACATATTGGTTAAGATCCTTAGAGAACATATTTATTTAATGATCACAAAGTTTTAGATCCTCAGGATTCATCAGAAACATTTTCATGATGATGAAACCTATTACAGTGATGAATTTGGTAACACTTTATAATAACTTTCATTAATAGCTCATTAACTAATGATTAATAACTGTGAACAAATCATTAGTACTTGAGAATTTCATATACTAATGATTTACTTATGATTTACTAATGATTTGTTAACATTTGAAAAAATGAATATAATCATTAGTAACTACATGAACTGTCATTTATAAACATTTGTTCATGTTCAAAATCTCATGAACTAATGATCTGTTCACAGTTATTAATCATCAGTTAATGGCTTATTAATGAAAGTTATTATAAAGTGTTACCATGAATTTTTTAATGCTTGTCCATTTAACAGCTGTGCATATTCAGTTTATAAGTGGCAGTAAAGATATGACTTTATCTGCATTGAATTCATTATGAGAGCAAAGCAAGTACTGACATTTTGGAAATGCTGATGGCTGAATACAGTAAAACTGATTAATCTGCATCTGTGAAGGATGATAAGCTTTGAAATAAAAACAGTGTTTCTAAATTACGTACACAGTAAATCTGCCAGTGTTAAATCAACACTACTGGAGTTAAATTAACACTGAGAGTGTTACATTTTGACACCTTCAGTGTTAATTTAACTCTAATAGTGTTGATTTAACACTGGCAGATTTACTGTGTACAGTACCAGTCAAAAGTTTCTCATTTAATGTTTCTTTTTATTTATTTATTTATTTATTTATTTATTTCCCTACATTATAAATAAACACTGAAGTCATCCAGACTATGAAGGAACACATAATGAATCATGTAGTAAACTTAAAAGTGTAAACAAACCAAAACATGTTTTAGATTTTACTTCAAAGTAGACACACAACTGAT
>BRDA01021881.1:0-26263 GCA_036984385.1 Crenuchus spilurus
TCTCAGACACAGTCTCCCTTGTCTCAGACACATTCTCCTCTGTCTCAGACACAGTCTCCTCTGTCTCAGACACATTCTCCTCTGACTCAGACACAGTCTCTTCTGGCTCAGACACATTCTCCTCTGTCTCAGACACAGTCTCCTCTGTCTCAGACACAGTCTCTTCTGTCTCAGACACAGTCTCCCTTGTCTCAGACACATTCTTCTCTGTCTCAGACACAGTCTCCTCTGATTCAGACACATTCTCATCTGTCTCAGACACATTCTCCTCTGTTTCAGACATAGTCTCCCTTGTCTCAGACACATTCTCCTCTGTCTCAGACAGTCTCCTCTGTCTCAGACACAGTCTCCTCTGTTTCAGACACAGTCTCTTCTGACTCAGACACATTCTCTTTTGTCTCAGACACAGTCTCCCTTGTCTCAGACACATTCTCCTCTGTCTCAGACACAGTCTCCTCTGTCTCAGACACATTCTCCTCTGACTCAGACACATTCTCCTCTGTCTCAGACACAGTCTTCCTTGTCTCAGACATGTTCTCCTCTGTCTCAGACACAGTCTCCCTTGTCTCAGACACATTCCCTCTGTCTCAGACACAGTCTCCCTTGTCTCAGACACATTTTCCTCTGTCTCAGACACTTTCTACTCTCTAAAATGTTGATATTTTATGTTATACAGCTAAAACAGCCTGGGGTCAAATTGACTCCAAAGAACACTGATGTGTACAACATGTCTACAGAACACTAAAAACATATCATCATGGTAATTTTATGTTTACTCAGTTATCAGCATGAAATTAGGAAAAGTCATTAAATATAAAGCAAAAAAAATGTCATATGTGTATTTAAAGACGTTAAACATTGGAACGGGTCAAATTGATCCCAAATATAATAGTTAAGACTTTGTTAAGACTTTGTTAAGTTAAGACTTGGTCTTGAATTGATCTCATCCAGGGATAGTTTTTGACTCAATAAAGATGGTCTTTACAAGAACAATGTGAGCACATACAGATATGACTGGAGAAAGTAAATATAAGTGTAATTTTCAGGGGTAGACTTAAAAGTTCTGGGACCCCAAGCAATGTCATGTCTGGGGGCCCTGATCAAACAGATTCTTTTTTATAGTTATGGTGCGGTACAGGCTTAAACATAAATTAAATTATTATTATTAGTAGTAGTAGTATTATTCATAAATTTTAAACATTAAACATTATTATTCACAATATTTATTAGGAATTACTATTTACTATTAATTATATACTACTACTACTACTACTAATAATAATAATATTCATTAATAAAATATATGTTTGGACTTATGTTTGGACTGTATAGTCAATAGATCTCACTTACATGAAATTATACCTCATTTTTGAGTAAAAATAAGCAGAAATTCAGAATTATTTTAACAGTACTTAAACTTAGAGGCATATAAATGATGGCTTATCACAGACTGGAAGACGCACGCACACAGACCCAGATTCCAATGCTACTGTTAATGGATTTTAATATATGAAATCTCTGACATTATCTATCTGATGTAAAACAGGCAGAAGAAACGTACATGTCAACAACTTACAGTGTCAGGTGAACACAGACTATGGGCCAAATCGCAAAACACTGGTTTGCAAGTCCAAACACTCTTTGATGGAGTGACTGCTGGGACGGCTAATTACACATTAGCATGAAACAGGAGAGCCAATCAATGAGCTTGTGGGCGGTCTAAAGAGAAATAGGCTTCTGACTGAGTGGCCGTTTTTTTTTTCTGGGTCCTAGTGCTCGACCTGTTTCTTTTTAATACTGTATAGCGTGACACTGTTTTTGGATGCAAAATCTACAGAGAAGCAAAACAGTTGAAAAAGCCGCTGTTCCGCACCCCTACTCCTACCCCTATCTGTAGTGTGGAACAACAAAAACAATTATGAGTTTAGTTTTTTAGTTTTTTTGCCAACCTCTTTTGGGCAGCATGGGGTCCCCTGATCTCCGGGGCCCCAAGCAATTGCATGGTTTGTGTGTTGGTCAAGTCCGCCACTGGTAATATTCAACAGCTAGGTCCAACTAAGTCATTAGATTAGACAGGAGACATTAAATGTGTGCTGATATAAAGTAAAACAGCACTGGGACTTTTAACTATACTTGTGATAAAGCTTTGATTCCTTCAGAAGCACACATGCCAACAAAATGACTATCAGCAAACTCTTCTGTGTGTTTTTTAGGAATTTTAAGAAATAATAAGTTTTAAGTAATACAAAGTTGGTGTAGTTAAATCACCAATTTTAAACTGATACAACATGATGGTGGATGTTGTTTACAGAAAATCTAGAAAGAGAAAGGCATTACAAGATTTGTTTTCAGTCTTAACTTGATCTTGGTCCACTTAAGACTTAGTCTTCACTTGGTCTTGGCTAGTTATAATATTGAACTTGTCTTGGACTCAAGAAAAAGAGACGGTATTATCTTCAACCCAAATAAAAATACATTACGCATATACAGATCTGACTGGAAAAGGTAAATAAAGATCAACTCGTTTCAACCAAATAATTTGACTGGACAAGAGCCATTTTATGAGCACTTGTTGAGAGTATGAAGCTATTAACCTCTTAAGAGTCCACTGTATTTGTTGAGATTTTCTGCCTAAACTTGCATGCAGAAATTTGAGAGATTTTATGCAGCTACTACAGAAATAAAAGTGAAATGTTGATGAATAAATAAATAAAACAAAGTAAATAAACTTCAAATGAGCTGAAAATGTGTTTATTGATTTGTAACACGCTTAAAAGTTACTGAACACTAAACATTTGCTTTTCAGACATTTGGTCCAAGAAATGATGTTTTTAGGCTGCACCTGACTAACAGAACATTATGTAGGGTGATCTTGTAAAGACAAGTGTCAGCTACACAGAAGCTCAGCTCAGCTCTGTTTGTTTGGAACTTATTATTAGCAAAGGATTGCAACTAAAAATCAGTGCTACATGACCAACATGGCTCATAGTTTATTTAAAGCAAAATCTTAAATTAGCTTAAAGTAGGCAGAAATAAGTTTCAGCTTTATATGAGTCCTTCATGTTGTGTTTCTCAGAAAATTAGAAAGTAAAGAAAGACATTTTATGAAGAGTGAAATTTTCCAAAAATGGTGTAGTTGAACAAAGTCGACTCAAGACTGCTACAACATGATGACAGAGATGGTTTACAGAAAACAGGACAGTATGGAGAGTGTGCTAAGAGCCTATGAGAGTTGAGTGTTGGCCATTTTTTCATGATTTCCTCTCCATGTCAGTGTTTTTTTTTTTTTTTTTAAACAGAGACACAAATGAAACATGATGCCAATTTACGCTGGCATTCCCTCCTATCACACACACACAATCACAAAAAAAATAGCAAGCCCTTACTTCAGCAGACAAAAGTGCTAACAATAGATGAATTAAAGGTTACCAACAATATATGATGAATGTCATAGCACAACAAATTACTGGGAGAAAAGTCCTAATGAAGCCTTTCGCAGCAAACCGGAGGCCAGTCAATAATTAGAGGTGCTACACTCACTGTCTCCCCACTTCCTTCTTGCCCATTTCTCGCCTGTTTAATTGCGCAGGTTTGATCCCATCTTAATGACACAACTGGTCTTGTGTTGTTAGATTGACAGAAGGTGTGCTCGCTTCACCTTTTTTTATGATACGCCGCAAAATCTGAGGCGGAACGAATAAAAAAAGTCCAGTCCATCTAATTAGCCTCTGAGGTAATATCCGATGTTCACAGCTAGTTTGATGCAATATGGACCAACACAGCTTTAAGTTTACTTTTCTGTCTGTCTTTGCGCTCGTTCTTCTTTTTTTCTCACTCTCACTCTCCCCCCACCTCTCTCCTTCCTCGTTTTATGTTTGCTTGAACTTATGCATGTGGGATTTTTCTTTGATCCCTCAAAAAAGTCCCAACCGTACATAAAGCTCTAGCAAGGGCTGACAGGGAGTGCTCTTCGTTTGTTTTCACCGAGGAGAAATAATCACACAAATAAGACATCAAAGATAGATTGAGAATTAAAATATGCAGTTGAAAAAATTATTCAGATTGCTCTGGGATGGAAGAGAGAGAAAAATATTCCCTAGAAGTATCCAAGTGGAGGAGATCAAAACTCATAACACCGGTAGCTACCAACAGGCACAGGCAACACACCCAACACTCAGATGAAACAAGGAGGGAGGGAGAAAAAGAAGGAGGGAAAAGTGAGTGCAGAACAAGAAGAAGCCTTCGATCTTTGGCCTATTAGTCATCTACCTCTAAAAGGCTTCCCTCCCACGTGTTGATCCGTCTGTTTGACCCGCCCAAGCCCCAGGCCTGCTTTTGGGCCTCGTTCTGGCCCTGGCTTTTGGCTGACTGTTGGACTGTACTGTGCGCTGTGGTTCTGGGTGGCTGCCTCAGCCCACGCCACTACTGTGCCAGTCCCTGGGCAACATACGTCATGCCCCTGGCAGGCCGAAGTGGCGCTAGCTCACCGAAAACGCCAGCAGCATCTTTGCTCACGCCTAACTCAGCGGGGATGCAGCAAACCCTGCGTCATGGAAAATACCTCCAATATGGCAGATCTGGCCCCTGAAGACCATGCTGCTGTCCTAAAAAGTCTGTCTGTCTGTCTGTCTATCTATCTATCTATCTATCTATCTCTTTATCTGTCTGTCTGTCAATCTACCTATCTTTCTGTCTATCTATATCTGTTTGTCTCTCTGTCTATTCATCCATCAGTCAGTCAATCCATCTGTCAATCTGCCTGTCCATCTGTTTATCTATGTACGCTGCTCAAAAAAATAAAGGGAACACTAAAATAACATCCCAGATCTCAATGAATAAAATATTCCAGTTGAAAATCTTTATTTATTACATAGTGGAATGCATTGAGAACAAAATAACATAAAAATGATCTATGTAAATCAAAATTATTGCCCCTTGGAGGTCTGGATTTGGAATCATACTCAAAATCTCATACCACCCTCATGGAGTCTGTTTCTGAGAGTTTGAGCAGAAACATGGATATTAGTGGTCTGCTGGAGGTCATTTTACAGGACTCTGGCTCTGCTCCTCCTGTTCCTCTTTGCAGAAAGGAGGAGGTAGTGGTCCTGCTGCTGGGTTGTTGCCCACCTACGGCCCCTCCATGTCTCCTGGTGTACTGGCCTGTCTCCTGGTATCTGCTTCATGCTCTGGACACTGTGCTGACAGATACAGCAAACCTTCTTGCCACAGCTCGCATTGATGTGCCATCCTGGATGAGCTGCACTACCTGAGCAACTTCTGTGGGAAAACTTCTATGTTGCTTCCTAACTGGACAGGTTGGTTTCACAGAAGTGTGGTTGACTTGGAGTTACATTGTGTTGTTTAAGTGTTTCCTTTATTTTTTTGAGCAGTGTACTTACAGTGAGGAAAATAAGTATTTGAACACCCTGCAAATTTGCAAGTTCTCCTTAGACATCATGGAGGGGTCTGAAATTTTCATCTTAGGTGCATGTCCACTGTGAGAGACATAATCTAAAAGAAAAAATCCAGAAATCACAATGTATGATTTTTTAATCATTTATTTGTGTTACTGCTGCAAATAAGTATTTGAGCACCTGCCAATCAGCAAACATTCTGGCCCTCAAAGACCTGTTAGTCCACCTCTAAAAAGTCCACCTCCACTCCACTTATTATTCTAAATTAGAAGGACCAATTTGAGGCTGATAGCTGCATAAAGACACCTGCCCACCCCACACAATCAGTAAGACTCCCAACTACTAACATGGCTAAGACCAAAGAGCTGTCCAAAGACACCAGAGACAAGATTGTAAACCTTCTCAAGGCTGAAAAGGGCTACGGGGCAATTGCCAAGCAACTTGGTGAAAAAAGGTCAACTGTTGGAGCAATTATTAGAAAACATAAGAAGCTAAACATGACTGTCAATCTCCCTCTGACTGGGGCTCCATGCAAGATCTCACCTCGTGGTGCATCAATGATCCTAAGAAAGGTGAGGAATCAGCCCAGAACTAGATGGGAGGAGCTGGTCAATGACCTGAAGAGAGCTTCCAAGGTTACTGTGGCTAATACACTAAGACGTCATGGTTTAAAGTCATGCATGGCAAGGAAGGTTCCCCTGCTTAAATCAGCACACGTTCAGGCCTGTCTTAAGTTTGCCCATGACCATTTGGATGATCCAGAGGAGTCATGGGAGAAAGTTCTGTGGTCAGATGAGACCAAAATAGAACTTTTGGGTCTTAATTCCACTCGCCATGTTTGGAGGATGAAGAATGATGAGTACCATCCCAAAAACACCATCCCTACTGTGAAGCATGGGGGTGGAAGCATCATGTTTTGGGGGTGTTTTTCTGCACATGGGACAGGACGACTGCACTGTATTAAGGAGAGGATGACCGAGGCTATGTATTGTGAGATTTTGGGGAACAACCTGCTTCCCTCAGTTAGAGCATTGAAGATGGGTCATGGCTGGGTCTTCCAACATGACAATGACCCAAAGCACACAGCCAGAATAACCAAGGAGTGGCTGTGTAAGAAGCATATCAAGGTTCTGGAGTGGCCTAGCCAGTCTCCAGACCTAAACCCTATAGAAAATCTTTGGAGGGAGCTCAAACTCCGTGTTTCTCAGCGACAGCCCAGAAACCTGTCTGATCTGGAGAAGATCTGTGTGGAGGAATGGGCCACAATCCCTGCTGCAGTGTGTGCAAACCTGGTGAAAAACTACAGGAAACGTTTGACCTCTGTAAAGGCTACTGTACCAAATATTAACATTGATTTTCACAGGTGTTCAGATACTTATTTGCAGCAGTAACACAAATAAATGATTAAAAAATCATACATTGTGATTTCTGGATTTTTTTCTTTTAGATTATGTCTCTCACAGTGGACATCTATGATTAAAATTTCAGACCCCTCCATGATTTCTAAGTGGGAGAATTTGCAAATTTGCAGGGTGTTCAAATACTTATTTTCTTCACTGTACAATTTGTGTAAACTGTAATGCCCAGTGTGCAGCCAACATCTCTGTTTATTCAGTTCTGAGCTCAAAATTTCTTGGCTAGACATTTTTAGAGCGTTTTTTCACAACACTCGTGTTTTTTCCGCACATCTGAAAATAGTTTTTTGGAAAGTCTAAGTTTAGAGCAGATTTAATTTTAAAAAAGAGATTTATGACACTGTTGCTGTTTTGACACTGTTGTTGCTGAGGTTGTGCTGAACAAAAGCCTGTGTAACACTTTGGAAAAAAAAAAAAAACATTTTAGGTGTAATTTGTACAAATTTGCAGGGTGTTCAAATACTTATTTTCCTCACTGTATATCTGTTGGTCTGTCTGTACAGAGCAGAACTGCACAATAAAGTCTCCAGCACATTTACATAATGTGTTATTGTTTTTCTTTTATTTATTGTTCTTTTTTATTTTATATTAGGGCTGTCAGAGATAACTTGTTAACAGTGCATTAGTGTGAAAAATTACTTTCACTTTTGCCCGTCAGGCAGGGTTGTTTGCTTGCCTTTGTGTTATATTACCAGAAACCACAACAAATATCCTAACACATATGCTGAAATCAGGAGTGTTGGCAGGTGTGTCTGCCATGGCAGCAGCCGTGTTACCTGCTGTTTATCTGCTGTCATAAAGTGTCACTATGCTGAGGCCAGATCACCAGGCCACCTCATCACTAACAGTACTGGATGTTCTTATGCTTTAATGCCTTATCATCAAATAAACCTTTATTCATGGCTCGTCCTAGACACCAAGTCACCTGACCTCCATGTTTTTGCACTGTAGGAGAAAATCAGAGACCTCATAGGAACCTCTGAAGACATGAGGGGAACATGGAAAGTACACCCAGACGGGGATTCAAACCTGACACCTCAGTGCTAAGAGGCCATCCAGCCACCATAACCCAAAATATTAGCACCATCACTCTATAGAACGCAGGTCCACTGCTTTTGTTGGAGTTATTGGAAGTCTTTGTACTTCTGGAACATTGCTGTGTGTTGAGCATTAGTTAAGAGCATTAGTGAGGTCAGGATGTTGGAATGATCACCACCACCACCTCATCCCCCAACACATCACAAAATTACTGGTTGGAGGAGAGATCACAAGTTAATGCAAGGGGGGCTTTATACCCCTCTAGCTCACACCTGGCATTAGACATGGTGCCAATAGGTTCACCAGAGAGTTCTACTGGTAGCATGGGCGTCATAGTGGGGTGTTAAGTGGGACTGAGTAACCAGGGTCCCAAGTGAAGGGCAGGCCCTTTAGAGTCTGGAAATGTATTTATTAGGATATTATATTTAATGATGAGGCTGGGCACTGCTTGTGCATAGGGCCATGAATTTGGTGCTACGGACCTGATTGGTAGTACATCTCTACAGGTACTAGACAGTCTGTGTGTGTATTTGTACATCTGTATCAGCAATGGTGCAGCTTAACGCAGCTGAATGTATTCGTTACAAGGGGGTGTCCACAAACATTTGGACACATGGTGTACCAGTCATGCCTATGCAAAAGTCATTAAGATGCTTTGCAATGGCTAAAAGAGAGAAAACAAGAAGCAACAAGAGCAGACAAAAAAGAGACAGGGAGCAAGAGTAGAAGAAAATAAATAAATAAATAAATAAGTACAAAACTTTCCTGCGTATAATACTCTTGTTAAGTGCCACAGAAAAGGCAGCATTCAAAGCGCAGCCCATCTCGCCTAATTAACAATTTGAGAGATAAAAGCAGTTTATTAAATCAATCAGGATGATTTTCTGTTTGTGGGTCCCTGCAGATAAGGCCATTTGCATATTAACTTTGTGGCGCTAACCTACATATGGGGGGTGGGGGCTGGAGAGGCTTCTGGACAAGGATGTAAATACCACCCCCCACCCCCACCCCATCCCGTCTACTGTACACGGTTTAAAACTTCCATCGCTCACGCTCTCTGGTGGATTTTTTTATTCATTCGTTAAATCGTAAATAAATAAATAAACGGGATTTAAAAAAGAGAAGATAAACAAATGAATAAACAAGTGAAACTCTTGCTGGTGTCTGATGGAAATTCCGAGCCGGACCCTTAATTGATTATTAGATATTCCCGACACAAAAAAACGAGGGCCCGAATTAAAATAAAATGGACAAATATGCTGTAAATAAAGCCAACAAGAGCTCTCGAGTCGATGGCTACATTGTAAACTGGGGTAATCAAGAGGCTCTTTGCCAGAACGTTTTCCCAGCAGCGTTCCAGGGACATGTAGGGGCCGAATAAATGCAAAATTATAGAGCCTCGGCAATGGCGTGTAACAAATATATTAATTCTGATTTTTGTCTCATAAGTCAAGTAGCTACGGACTGAATTTATCAGATATTTAATGTCAATAATGACGGAGAGATTGATGGAAAAACTGCTACATAACATGGCCATAATGACTTACATTCTTATATTTATTTCCCATAGAAAAGCAGCAATATGAGAAGATCTCAATCTGGATGAAGGATGCTGAAAGCGGCTGTAGTGGACTTTAAATGGCAGTGATCCAAGCCTATCTGTTTTAATATTGATCAAGGTCATTTGTTTACTTGGAGTGGAACCCTTTTTTTATTCATGATATTTGTCTCTCGTGCCCTGAAGACCCCCACTGCAATCAGCTCTGAGAGAGCTCATCTGGTGTCTTTAGTGGCGCTGTTGTGACGAGGACGCCCTTGATAAGACGTGGCCAGCCCCTCTTCAACTCTGACATCCCTCTTTCTCTCTCTCTCTCTCTCTCTCTCTCTCTCTCTCTCTTGCTCTCCTTCCAATTGCTTTATGGAGATCCAGGTCCATTTTTCCTAATAAATAACATCACAAACATATTAAAACGCCTCCCAAGTCTCATCGGTGCACGCTTGGATATATCCACATTACAACGCTTTATATTAAATTACATATTTCATTTACAGATTGATGATTGGTCCTGGGCTTTCTGATTGGCCCATTTTTTTAATACTTCAGCCCCTTTAACTCCAGCATGGGCAGTAATATGATTAATGTAAATGACGTTTCATTGTTCTTTCTTATTTACATTCGGCTCTATTGACAAAAGTTCACAGTGAGTTATGAAGCAGGCCGGCTTCATTACTGCATTAGCTAACCACAGCCGTGTGTAGGAGCGTGGTGGCATCATAGCTCCAGCGTTTCAGCTTTAATAATAAAAACAAACGCAGAATGTATTGACTCTTCATCAGTGAAGTTTCTTGAGAACATAAAGGCGATTGTCATGGGCATCTCCTCATGAATCTCATGCTCTGTAGTTGAGGGAAGTTGTATTAAATGCTCTATGAAGCAATCTGTTACACACTTCAGTTCACAGTTAATGCAGAACATGAGTCTACATGAGCTTCTCACTTCATGTTCCTTTGAAATGAACATGAGCTGAAATCAAGATATAATGATATGTCTCTCACTCAGTCTCTCTTTCTCCATCTGTGTCTCTCTTATTCTTTCATGCTTCTCTCTTTCTCTTATTCTTTTTCTCGATGTCTGTCTGTCTCACTTTCTCATTCTTTCTTTTGTGTCTAAGTCTCAGTCTTTCTCATCTCATTCTTTCAATCTCAAATGTCTTTCTGTCTGTTTCTCATTCTTTCTCCTGGTATGTCTCTCAATGTCTATCATTTTTTCTCATTCTTTTTCTCCATGTTTCTCATTCTTTTTATCTTTGTTTCTCTTTCTGTCTCACCTCTTTCATTCTCCCTGCCTGTCTCTCTTGCTTGATATCTCTGTCTCACTCCTTTTTGTCACCTTGGTCTCTCTCACTATTTCTGTCTTCTTTCTTTTTCATGTTTCATTCTCTGCCTGTCTCTCACTCTTTCTCACTCTCATTTCTTCTTTCTCACTTCTCTTTTCTGTGTCTTGCATTCTTTCTCGCTTCTCTCCTTCTCTGTCAGTCTTATACTTTATTTCCAAATTATTTTTTCTCACTCTGTTTGTCTCTTTCTCTCTGTCTGTTTCTCATTCTTTCTCTTTTTCTGTGTCTCTTTCTCTCTGTCTATTTGTCTCTTCTGTTTGTTTTCTTTCTCACATCTGTGCCTTTCACTTTTTTTCTTTTATTCTTTTTTTCTCGCCTTTCTCTTTATTTATTTCTCACTTTATCTCTTTCCGTCTCATTCTTTTTTATGTGACTTTCTCTATCTTTGTCTCTCACATTCATTTTGTCTTGCCTTTTGTCTCCCTCTGACATCTCTCACTCAGTCTCTTTGTGACCCCCCCTATGTATGTTTGAGTGTTTTCTATCCTGGTGTAATACTCAGAGAACCTACAAAATGGTACCTCAGTAGGAGATGAGGGAGAAACATTCTTTACATCTGTAATTTAAAGGTTGAAAAAGGTCAGTGGGCTCTTGACTATTTCAGAAGTACATCATCAGACTCTTCTGCTCAATACACTTACAATATTAAGCTGACACAGAGGCCAAAAGGTCACCTATTACACTGCTTAAAGGTTATTCAACTGATTTTTGGTCTTGTACCATGTTTTGTACCACGTCACTGGAGAAATGAGATATTTTTGAGATGTACATGACTCACAGAGCTCTCTCTGAGTCAGCCGTGGCAGTTTTGTACAAAACTCCAGATCATGATAGACCAAAGACCTGATCTCTGATCTGCACTCCTAATCTGCCTTTATCCTGATGTCCACTGTGACAACAGAGAGACATCAGTCTGCTTTTCTGTGAGCAAACGCTGTAGACGTTTAGAATTACTTTAAAAAGGAACTTGATGTTTACTGAGCTATGGGTTTAAGTCCAGCCTTTTGGAAGGCTATAATAAAGAAAAAATCTGATTTTATTTAATAACATTATGCAACCACAGTAATCTCACAGGGGCCTTTAGAACCAAACAAAGACCCTACAATCCCATCAGTAGACTCATATTGGTAACATCTGACTGTCACTTCTTTCATTTCTGAAAACACAAAGACATGCGAGACATGCCAATTGTTTCTTTGACTAACCTATATGAATGTACTGATTTAACCCTTTCCAAGCCACTCCTCATAGGAGCATTATTTATAGGTCTCATCCAATCTATGGTTTGGTTAATCAGAAGAAGAGCACTAGAATCAAACTTCATTAAACGTCATCAAGCTCATGGCTTATCAATCAGTGTAGAGAACACATCTATGATGGTCATTAGGACAGTATTATTTATTATCATTACATAATGTCATACTAATCATTCATTACCTGATCAACATTTCAATATTTAACACAATTGATGCAGTTAATAGTATATTGTACTACAACTGATTAGTAGCATGTTAAAATGACATTAATCATAAACATTTTTAAAGTTTGTATTTATTATAACAAAAATAACTTACATATGACAAAGTGCTTTTTTACTTAACAAAAAAGTGCAAATTTTTCAATAAATCATTCTAAATTGTTTCAAAAGGTGCTTTTCAAAGAACATGAACATGGTCCTTCAAACATTTCCTTTCACTTTTTGAGTGAAAGAGAAATTATGGAATATATATATATATATATATATATATATATACAGGGGTTAGACAATGAAAGTGAAACAGCTGTCATGTTAGTGTGGGAGGTTTCATGGCTAAATTGGACCAGTCTGGTGGCCAATCTTCATTAATGTCACATTGCACCAGTAAGAGCAGAGTGTGAAGGTTCAGTTAGCAGGTAAGAGCACAGTTATATAGTATATTACAAT
The DNA here is from genome assembly GCA_036984385.1 of Crenuchus spilurus. Taxonomy (NCBI): domain Eukaryota; kingdom Metazoa; phylum Chordata; class Actinopteri; order Characiformes; family Crenuchidae; genus Crenuchus; species Crenuchus spilurus. Next base: position 12,689 of record BRDA01021881.1, read on the forward strand.
GCACACAACATTATGGTGACATACCAGAGTTCAAAAGAGGACAAATTGTTGGTGCTCGTCTTGCTGGTGCATCTGTGACCAAGACAGCAAGTCTTTGTGTCTAAATGTTATTGAGCCACTTTGGGGTGTTTTGGAGGAGCGAGTCAGGAAACGGTTTCCTCCACCAGCATCACGTAGTGACCTGACCACTATCCTGCAAGAAGAATGGCTTAAAATCCCTCTGACCACTGTGCAGGACTTGTATATGTCATTCCCAAGACGAACTGACGCTGTATTGGCTGCAAAAGGAGGCCCTACACCTACTAATAAATTATTGTTCTCTAAAACCAGGTGTTTCAGTTTCATTGTCTAACCCCTGTATTTATAAGAAAAGCTAATATGGAGTTATGTGCGTCTTACATTATATTTACTACTACAACTACTACTAATAATAATAATAATGCTAACAAAAATATCTGTGATTGGACGCTCTAGATTTTAGGCTGGTGTCAGGTTGTATAAGGCGATTTATGTCAAACATCGGAATGGAGAATTTTGGGGACCTGGCAACCCTGCTGTTTAACACACATCTGCTCAAGTCACAAGTCTTTAGTGATGTTGTCAGTCAAGTCACAAGTCATCAGTTTGGTGACTCGAGTCGGATTCAGGTCCAAGTCATGTGACTCGAGTCCACACGTCTGGTGATAAGTAAGGTAAGTAATGCTTATTAAATATGTGTCTGGCTATGAGCGGACCAGAAATCTGTCTTCCATTTTGGTTTGTCAGCTTCACATCTGAACTGTGCTACTATCAAAACTACTAAAAAACCCAAAAGAAATGCTGGTTACCATCTGATCCCACCTGCTGACTAACAGTGTACTACACCTGCTCTCACTTGTGTTGTCTTTTGTAATCCACACTAAAACAGTTGTATAATCTCATGTTTGGAAACTGCAACTCCATGTTGGCTTAGAGACAGTACAGAAGATCACAGAGCCAGAGCTGCAGTGCAGTTGATCAGGAACCCAAATTCGGACATCAAAGTTCACCAAAGTTGAACTCAAGGCAAAAGTTACTGAACCAGAAGTTGTTTACATGAAATTTGCCTGTCAAGGCAAATCTTTTTGAAAAGAATGGGACCTCTCTTCAGAAACCCAGTCTGACCAGACATTAATATTTTTACCCCACAGGCCACTGATGCCAGGGGGGACTAGTGTGACTGTACAGAGCAATCAACATGGCACAGTGTACCAGTTAACCTCTACAATCAACATGGGAGCAACAAGGAAAGTGACTTTTGTCACATCCCAGCCTGAGTTCATTCCAGGGCTGGAATCCAGACTTCTTTTCTCCAACTCTGACATCTTGCCATATGGCATTTTTATAAAACAGAGAGAGAGAAAGAGAGAGAGAGAGAGAGAGAGAGAGAGAGAGACAGGCAGAGAGTGAGAGAGAGAGAGAGTCTGGAATCAATAACATTAATCCAGGTATGTTTTTGACACCGCCCCACACGCACAACCCAAGCTGACACTTCAGCCCACACTGCTCAGTCCCACCACATGAAAGTCTCTCATTTTCATATCTCCTTTCATTCCTTTCTTAATGCTTAACACACCCAGCCTCAGTTGTCTTCTGCTGTGCCTCATATGGGACACCTCAGCATTTTTCCCAGACTAGATTGCTGCTCATTGCCCACAATCCCCCTAACTACCTCTGGCTCCATCCTAAGTCTAAATCAGCCACTGATGTGTCCAGCAGGACTAATCAGAACTGCACGCTGGATAATAGGTGTGTGTCATTACCTTCCCACCACAGGGAGGCAGAGGAAGCTGTGGTCCAACAGATGGGGGAGGGTATGGGTTGGGGGGGTGGTCGGTCCTGTCCACTGGACTTAATGACCCTGGCTTGTTTGGAGCTCTAATTGCTTGGAGGCAGATTCTTAAATATCAGGGCAACTTTTCACGCTTGGGAAGACCTCGCATCACCATCAGCTCCAATGACCCCCCCATAAAAGTTCCAGAAATCTCTGAACAGCAAAGAGTGGCCAATTAATGCCCAAAGGGATTAAACACCCACACAAAGAATTTCAAAATGTACACATTTGTTAAGAAGGGAAAAGGAAAGCAGAAATATTCCCATTATTATGATTAAATAATTTAATAAATAAGTGGAAGAAACAAAGCCCAGGCTTGCCGTCTGCCATTTGTCACGTTCAACTCAAAGGAAACATTTTCAAAATCTTCTACACTGAGCAGCTGTATTCAATCAAACCTTTTTTACACCCACTACAGCACTCATAAAAACACAACATGCTCTATAAATACTCTCTGGAGTCATTCATGGATGAATCTTTAGCATTTTTTTTTTTTGGCTATCCAAAAACATTCTGGCAACATCCATTTTGTATTATACAGCAATGTGGAAAAGCCATTTTCAAATAAAGTTATATAAAAAATAATAATTACAACTCCATAGCATTGTGTTTTGATATGTTTTATCCCCATTTTGAGTACTGGGTACTTTCAAGTTCAATCTAATTGCTGGTCATAGATGTTGCCATACGGTGCAAACTTCAAAAATTTGACACAAGCCTGCTAATTACTTTACAGCAATGGTTCACTCAAAAAATCAGATTTACATGTTTTTCCATGTACACCAGATCTAGTCAGTCAGCTAAGACAAGCTTGCAGTCGAGTAGAACTGCAAGGCTAACATTGCTAACAAAATGCTATAACTCAGTAGTCACCCAAATAGCGCAGCTGTTTCCATCAACAATTTATTTAATAACTTAATTCAATGTGTAGTTAATTCAGGGTGGCTGTAATTAAATGAGTGGTTTAAGTCACTGAGTAGTTCATTCAATGAGTAGTTAATTTAGTTGGTAAGTATTTCAGAGTAATTAATTCAGTGAGTAGTTAATTCAAAGATTAGTAAATTAAGTGGGAAGTTAAATCAATAATTAGTTCATTCAGTGGGTAGTTAAATCAACGAGTAATTCATTCAGTGGGTAGTTAACTCAAACATTAGTTCATTCAGTGGGTAGTTAATTCAGAGATTATCTGATTCAGTGGGTAGTAAATTCAATGAGTAATTCACTCAGTGGGTAGTTAATTCAATGAGTAGTTAATTCAGTGGGTAGTTAACTCAAACATTAGTTAATTCATTCAGTGGGTAATTAATTCAATTAGTAGTTCATTCAGGGGTTAGTTACTTCAATGAGTAATTCTTTCAGCAAGCAGTTAATTCAATGAGTAGTTCATTCAATGGGTAGTTAATAGGAAAGAGCGAGTACACTACTGTCTGTATCTGTATCTGTTCAACCTTTTAAATTATTGGCATCCGTATCTGTACTCGGAGTGGGCAGGGCCGAAACCGGAATTAGAAGTTGGTAGGGCTTAAATCGCAATATTTTATCTTAAATGAAGATTTTTAAGTGCATGACAGAATACAACTCATGCAGTAGGAAATTATGAACTAAGTATGCATGAACAATTGCAGTTGTCATACTCAACACAACTTCATTTTTTATATATTTTTATTTTTTATGATCAAACTGATTTTTTTTTCTTTCAATTATTAATTTATTTTTACTACCTAACGTTCTTGGTATTTTTTCCACACAAAGTTAAACAATGTTGATTAAGAGGTGTGTGTGTGTGTGTGTGTGTGTGAGTGACTGTGAGAAGGACTGAAGGACTGAGAGTGCCACACAGCTCTGGCAGAGACATTTCTGTGTAGAGAGGGGCGGGCGCTCTGTGTGACTGGCCAATCACAGATCTTGAAGACAGTCATTTACCCAATGAGGATTTTCTTTCACCACGAGCATGGATACTGACGATATATCCTGGTCGTACTTGTCACAAATACTTCATCCGTACTGGATACTCATCTGAAACAAGTATCTGGCTCAACCCTAGTAGTTAATTCAAAGATTAGTTCATTTAATGGGTAGTTAATTCAAAGATTAGCTCATTTAATGGGTAGTTAATTCAATGAGTAGTTCATTCAATGGGTAGTTAATTCAAAGATTAGTTCATTCAGTAGGTAGTTAAATCAATATGTAGTTTATTTAATGGGTAGATAATTCAAAGATTAGTTCATTTAATGGGTAGTTAATTCAATGGGTAGTTAATTCAAAGATTTTTTCATTCAATTCATAGTTAATTTAATGAGTAGTTCATTTAGTAGGTAGTTAATTCAATGAGTAGTTAATTCAGTGGGCAGTTAATTCAATAAGTAGTTCATTCAGTGGGTAGTTAATTCAATGAGTAGTTCATTCAGTGGGTAGTTAATTCAATGAGTAGTTAATTCAGTGGGTAGTTAATTCAATGAGTAGTTCATTCAATGGGTAGTTAATTCAAAGATTAGTTCATTCAGTAGGTAGTTAAATAAATGAGTAGTTTATTTAATGGGTAGATAATTCAAATATTTGTTCATTCAGTGGGTAGTTAATTCAATGACTAGTTCATTTAGTGGGTAGTTCATTCAACAGGGACAAAAACCTCTCTTGCACAATAAAGAATGGACAGATTCATTTTATTACCACTTTATTACTAATATTATAGCTTTAAGGCAAAATACTGAAAACTTTTTTCTCTATTGTTTAATGTCTGATGACAGTTTGCCTCAACATCCTGGAATTGGTCCAAAAGTCTTTTCACACTGCTGATGAACCAAACCATGGTTCTGGTGACTGATACTACCTTTCTGGTCATTTTGGTTTGACCGAGGTCCGTGGCACCTTTCACCACAGTTCAGAACAAACTGAAAAGTCTGAAGGTAAAGAACAAACAAGGGAGGTGTGCAATCACCCTACAACTAATCCTATGAATTTGTTTAAACTAAGACCACGAATTTGTGTTATTTTGTAAAGCTCCCAGTAAGTGATACTGTGTCCTACAATTCAGCTGCTCTGTCACAAATTGGCACTCAAGCAACATCTCAAGATTCTGTCTGAAAGGAGTTTCACTCCTCTACTCTCTCTCACTGTCTCTCTAGGTTAGTGGTCCTGTCCCCTCCTCTCAACGATTTGCTGTCACACTGTATTCATCTTGTACTGATGAAATGATCACCTGTCTCCAGCATGGAGCGCTGCCTCTGTCCTTTCTCTGACAGCCAGGTGGAGCAATGTATTAGAGCTCTGTTATGGACAGAGAGGTTTAACTTAACAGTCCAACAGGCTGAGCAGGTTGTTGATAAAGCTTGGAGATTGACTGCATGCTAGCAAAGCTTGAGAACAGGGCAGCGTGACATCAAATCAATGTGGCGTATATTATGGCTACGACCTGTGGAGCTCTAGGTTTGTCATTAGCTCACAAGCCTCAGCCTCTCCACTGTGCGCTTTAGCCACTCTTCAGGCTGTATCACAGGAGCAGTGTCTCATATTGAGCATTTTAGAGTACTAGTACTAGTAGACAGTGCTTTAGAGTACTAGTGTTCACACTGAGAAATACAATGTGATGGAGGCTCAGGTCTGGATAAAATTTACTTGGGTTTATTGAATTCAGACAGACTTATGATAGAGCTACATTTGGGTTTATGTGGACTTTTATGGGCCCTTTTATTCCAACTGGCTAATATGGTTAAAACACTATATTAAGACAATTATTGGGACACATCATTCATTGTTTCTTCCAAAATCAAGGGAATAAAAATTTTTTATCCTGCTTTTGTTGGAGCAATTGTCTCTACTGTTCAGGAAAGGCTTTCTACTAGAGTTTGGAACACTTGTTAGAACACAGTTCCACTACTCTACAGCTCAATGCTGGGAAGCTTTATAACGCTCTAGTTCACACCTGGCATTAGACATGGTGCCAATAGGATTAGTCCTATTCTATTGGCAGTACTTCTCTACAGGGACTAGACAACCTACATTTTAACACCTCTGTCAGCAGTGGGTAGCTGAATGCATTAATTAGAAGGGGTGTTCACAAACAATTGGACAAATACTGTTGCTCCCAACCAAACTAAAGATGTCGTATTTTGGACAATTTTTATGAGAAGAACCAGCTCATATGAGAAGACAGTTATGCTATAGCAGTTGAAGGTGAAAGGAAGAGGACTCTAATGCTTTGAGATGCACTTAGTTTGGCTTAGATTCCATTTTCTGAAGACTGTATTTGAATGATCTCAAGAGTCAGGTTCACATCATGGCTTCTAAATCAGATCCCACACATCACTCTCACAGCTTCTGAGCATATTGCACGGTCCTTTAGTACGGACTAATCTGACTCTCAGAAATGCAAATATGACCCATTTGAAATGTGAGCAGTCCTCACAATTGAAATTGAAATTAGAAAAAAACATTAATTCAGATGTATATTTTTACTTCTTCTGTCTAATGATGGGAGCGTCCAGGCCACCAGTCCCTGAGGTGAAAACCAGTCTTTGTTCTTTTATTAATGATTTGTGCCTTTCGCCACTCTCGAGATGTGTCCAATTGCTGAGCTTCAAAAAAAAAAATATGACTGATCAAATTAGTGAGAAAAAAAACATAGTTGTTTATCCAGACTCCTCACTTGTCCATTGTGAATCATCATTAGCAATGAATATGTAAATGTTCCTCAAAAAATAAATATTTTATTTGTCAAAATCTGATCTTGTTTTGAGCTGCTTCTTTTGGTTATGTGATCACCTTGGCCTGTTGGGTCTTGCATAAAGAATTACTGTAAAAATGTAGAGATTTACTAGATGACCCAATCTGCTAAGTCTATATGAGTAACACAAACAGGATTGTCAGGTCCCAGTCCAACGTCTGCCAGAAACCCACCTACTCTAAACTAACTCAAAATCTAAAGTGTCTCATCACTTTTTAATTTTAAAAATACTTAAATCTTCTTACTTTTCATTCACTTTCTTTTCTATTTTAAAGCTTTGAAGCATTTGATATGTATGTACTGTATGTATGTTTTTATGTGTTGTTGTTATTATTATTATTATTTATTATTATTATTATTATTATTATTTGTAAAACCTCCCACTGTAGCTGTCCATGTGCTTGTTGTTTACATTTTCTATGTGCCGTCTTATCTCCACATGCTCATTTGTTTACATTCATGTCTCCTCATCATGCCCTCATCATGGTCAGCACATGAGTCTTGTTCTCACAGACTTCTTGCCTCATTCCCAGTCTGATTGTTTAGTTTAAATCTCTTGTTGTAATGCGTTGTTATGCTCATATTGTAGATAACTGTGTATCCTTCCTTCTTTCTAAGGTATTAGTAATGGCTGTTCTAACAGTGTCTGAACTGACCTGTCTTTAACTAGCAGAGATAAATCTCTTATGGAAACAAAGCACTGTTGTATGTCACTCTGGATAAGAGGGTCTGCTAAATGCAGTAAATGTCATTCATAGCATTTTGTACATCATCACGCTTATATTTATATTCCATAGACAAGTCACAGCCTCAGTATTTCTTTGTTTTATAACAAAGCCTTGTTTGTTTTTTAACACCACCGCATCCATCTCCTGGCCACAGTGATAACTGACAGTATAATAATAATAATAATAATTATTATTATTATTATTATTATTATTATTATTATTACTATTATTTTTATTATTATTACTATTATTTTTATTATTACTACTACTATTATTATTATTACTATTATTATTATTACTACTATTATTATTATTATTATTATTATTATTATTATTATTATTACTATTATTATTATTATTATTATTATTATTATTATTACTATTATTATTATTATTATTATTATTAAATATCATATTGTAAGACAATGAGAGCGAATTAAAGACCTACATAATTGTAAACGTTTTTTCAATTATACCATAGTATTTTCTTCTGCTTTCTCTCAGCTGTAAATTCACTATTCCAATCAATTTTCAGATTTTTACAGTGTTATTATAAAAGCTTTTTGGTGTCATGTTAAGATTGTAAAGTAGTTTATATATATATATATATATATATACAGGTAGTCCACGATTTACGATGTTGATCTGTTTCTACATCGCGTCGTAAACCGAATTTCGGTGTAAGTCGGAACATACTTACATACTGTACATAAATAACATACTGTAAGCACTTATCCTATCCTAACACCTATCCTGACACAGTAATTATCAAAAAACACTTATAAAATACGTTTAATAATAAAATTAAACAGCCACGTAACCGTGTATTCTTCCGCCGCGCACACCAAACACGAAACAAGGCTTTATACAGTAAATGGGGGATGTGTCGTAACCACAAAACATCGTAACTTGGGACTGACATAACCCGGGTACTACCTGTATATATATATAAAACATCTTTTTAAATGCAACTACCTTTTCAAAATAGCCTAATTTGATGGACTAACTGAAAAACTGGCAACTCTGAGAACAAATCATCCTGTATCATATCGTAACTGCCTTGTTTCAAAAACAATGTGACATTCTTGCATTTGTTCCTGTTGCATTTGTACATTTGTTCCTTGTGCAGCCTGATGGAATATTCCAGGCTTACAGCACATTTGTCATATCTTTCTGTGCAGGGTATTGATTACTGAGAGCAGAGAGAAGATCAATATGATTGACTATCTATAAATGAATTACAGCTAACTGCCATCAATAAGAGAGGCAGAAGGTTTAATGTAAAGGGGTTTGGATAGGCACATCCTGATATACATGAGCAATAAAACACACAGTGAAACAGGCACTGTATTATGAATGACTTTAGATCACATATAAGGCCACTACTGGCTTTATTCATATCCGAGATGAATTTCAGAATTTTTGAGTTTGTCAGAAAAAAACCACCTGTATCTACCCATCTGTGACTCTGATAATCATTCAATAGTGGCCATTTTAATCATCTTGTCTCACTTTGTCTCACTTTAACTGTACAAGCCACAAACCTACCAGTTGCATTTCTAGACACCTCCATAAAAAGTCACCTTAACATCTCAATAGCTTCTCCTACATGACAAAGAGAGATTTCTCATTTCTTATGCTCAGATAATTCTCTTGAGACCTCACTACTCTTCTCCTGAGTCTTAGTTCAGATTTTTTCTCCTATTGTGGTCAGATTTAATAAAAATAACACATAAAGACAGAGATCTTAATATGAGCTCAACAGTTTCTCATCCAGGACTAAGAGTCTTCTCAGTTGTGAATGATTGGGTATATCAGGACTCATGCTATGTCTCCATTATATCTGCTGAATATTGAGCAATAACGTTAGTATTGAATGCAACATTTTGTCAGTTGATTACTCAGGAAAATGTGGAATTTTTTTTTATTTTTTATTATTAACATTACACTTCTTGATACCCAAGGATGCTTTACAATTGACACACTCAACCACATACACAGGTGAGAAGCAGCAGCCAATTGCACACAGTGTACTCTCAACCAGAAGCGACCGTCCACCATTGTGCACTATGGGGATCACCCAGGACAGAGTGCCAACCATATCTGGGCTTACATACATGCATACATACACACACCAGGGTTTTTTTTTTTTTTCTTTATAGAGTAGCCAATTCACCTGACTTTCATATTTTTTGACTGTGGAATCCGGAGTCCCTGGAGGAAACCCGCGCAGACACGAGGAGAACATGGAAACTCTGCTCAGATGGGGACTTGAACCCAGGACCTCAGTGCTGAGAGCCAATCGTGCTAACCACTAAGCCACCGTGCTGCCAAAATTTTGTTTTTATGACTTCAAACATTTGAAGTGAATTTCAACATGAGCTCAACAGCTTCGCAATGTGAACTGAGTCATCTCACTTTTGATGCTGTGAATGACTATTGTGAGGACGTTAGCAGTACTGCATGCATTGTTTTTAGTGATCAATGATTAAATATTTTATTTCTTTATTTTGAATATATTTCAACATTTGAACATTTAGTCTGTGTTATGTAGTACATATGCACACAGATTTCAGATGGTCAAAATGACCACTATGAGCAGGCTAGTAGTTATAGATTTCTAGTGTTTCTAGTGTTAAATAATATTCATCATTAGAATATTCACCAGTATAGGCAGGTACTGATGAGACTCTTCAAATAAATAAAGATCAGTACTATTTAATGTACAGCCTGATGGTTAGACAGTGCTGGAGGGGTCTTCAAAGATGCAACATCTTTAGTGTATCTGTGTGTGTGTGTGTGTGTGTGTGTGTGTGTGTGTGTGTGTGTGTGTGTGTGTTGCTCGGTTCCCTGAACTGGCCTCTAGCGATACCTGAGATGCTCTCGGTCTGGTAGCTGCAGGGACAAAGCAGATTTAAATGATGTGGCTTTTGTCCCGGGGCTCACTGCTGCAGATAAACACAGGCAGACTCCTCCATAGCCACTGGTCACATTATCTCTCAGTGTGTACATATGGAACCATGAAGTGTCTGCTCCCAAATTTGTCCTCCGCATGGGGGATGAAAACAGCACAGCATGAGTAACTGCTGCTGCACATTTTATTAACACATTTTCACCAACACGAATAGCAAAGGTGTGCATTGTGCACCTACTGCATGCCATTTTGGCTATTTGAATATGTGCATTTTTAAACAATCAGTCATTGAATATTCATCTATGATTTGCATTGTGTACATGTACTTTCTTCAAATGTGCATTTTTAATGGAATACATATATACTGCTTTGAATAATATAGATTTTTAAAGGGTCCACAAATTCAGTTTTCCCCTTCCTTTATGTTTCAATTAAATAGTCCAATATTGTATATAAAAACTGTTAAATCAAGTTCACATACGAGAAAACAGACCGTTTTGAAATTCTGATTTTTGTGATGTTACAAAAAGAGCACATTTACATGTTCATTTACATACATCCGCCTAATCAAGCTACAGAAGTTTAGCTCCATCAATTCTCAGTTAAGTTTTGAATGAATTCTCACTGCTTTTAGAATGAGGTGCAATACAAAGGGGCATTAAAACATATCAGTCTTAAAGGCACAGTAACAGTAAAAAAACTGTATAATTCTATGCAGATAAAGGTTGGAAATGACTTGTCATCAGTGATGGCATAGTTACATTGAAAAAGTAATCTGATTACTCCTTTAAAAAGTAACTTAGTTACTTTATTGATTACTTTATTTTAAAAGTAACTAAGTTAGATTACAAGTTACTTTATTAGTTAGATTCAGCAGCTGCAGACAACACCCCCCGCCACCTCTACATAAAAAATGACAACCAATTTAGCCAATACTCACTTTACTGGCAATGCATTTTTTTTACAGCAACAATGTATCTCCTGACATTTAAAGTTGAACTTAAAAACTATTTCCTGAAAAAATACATGTATTATATATAAAAAAGACAGTTTCTCTTGAATTATCTTAAATATATTTTTTTAAAACAAAAAATAAAATAGTATTTCTTGATTTCACTTAACAAATATTTGTTTTTATAAATCTTTCTTGATCTGACATATTTAAACTGAACATTGAACCTGTTGTTCACAGCATTAGAGCAGCAAGGAGTGGTTTTACAAAACAAAACACAGTGTATATGGTAGTGAGTTATAATCATCAAAATTAAAAGAAATAAACATTTGAAGTGTGTCAGTCTGTGTGTAATGAATGAATATAATATACTAGTTTTGCTTTTTGAATGTAATCAATGAAATAAATCAACTTTTTCATGATAGTCTAATAGTGACCAGCACCTGTACATACTGCCCTACCAACTTCTTCAGCTCTCCCCACTTACTGCTTTTACACTGAAGTTGATTTTTGACTATTGGTTTAAGACATTTAGATTGCATGAGACAGTTTTTGTAATATTTTGGTTTAAACTAGATTCATGTTTCTTATGTGTTAGTTCCTTGTGTAGTACTGCAGTGTCAGTATAAAGGGTTACTGTCTCTTTAAGAAAAACGCTGTTTTGTTTTAGCGAGTGAGTAGGAGAAGTTGGAAATAATAACGCGTTAGATTACTCGTCACTGAAAAAAATAGTCAGATTAGAGTAACGTTTTACTAAGTAATGCACTACTGACATCAGTGCTTGTCATATAATTATGACTTACTAATACATAAACAAAATAATATGCAAGAAAAATGCAGAAAATATAACTGCAACATTCATTTATTTCAATTAGTGTAAACGCTGATGAAAGCCTTATTGATTTGGTTGAAATCTTAATCTTAAGACAAAAATTCATTGTTTGTATGTATTTTTTTTTATAATTATGCCATTTGGAATACAGACTATTTATATATAACAGTTTTAAAAACACAGTAATAAATACAGGCCTTACCCTTTATCAGTTAATAAATACAACTGTTAACAAATAAAACACAGGAAAACTGTAGAATATGCATTTCATTTATTTTCTAGTGTAAAAGTTAATGTAAACCTGATGAACTGTGATCAAAATCAACTGCATGTACATTACATTTCTTAATTCTAGACTACACCTGATTAAATGAACAAATACTAATACATGTCTGTAGCCACGCCCTTTTGCATGTACACAAAGGTAGCCTATGAGCAGCTTGTATAACTAAAGGCACGTCCAAACATTTGAATGTGACTTCTATTCCAAGCTCAGAACTGCGACCAACAAAGGTGTTCAGCACAATTAAATCATAGACCTGAGTGCGGTGAACTTTATGTACAATTATGCACGGGTCAGCTCTGGACAATATGCTGCCCATCTGCTGTCATCTGCTCCCTCTCTCACTCGAAGGGAGAGAGAGAAAGAGCGAGAGAACAGAGACAGGGGCATGGCTCTAGGCCACATCACCCAGCTCCAAGCAGGTCACATGTTGTGTCTTTCAGCCATATTTAGGTCAGGCCTTTCTTTTCGGACATGAGCGTGCTTAATGCACAAAGGCACGAAAAAAACACAAGTGCACAAAGGCTCTGTGATCAGATGGTTAATGCTGTCGCAAAGTAATGCTACACCTGCAAGGCCGATTTTCTTCCCCAGGCCCAGGGGGACTCAGCAGGGGGATAGGGGGCTGGAGATGAGGATGATATAGAATGGGACGGGGGCTGTGTGTGATACACATATCGTGTTTCAGATGCTGCCAGTTAACGGGATACTAGTTGCCGGGTTCCTGCTCAGATCAGTTCAAAGTGTATTTCTCGATGTCAATACTGAGCAAAAAGTCTACAAATAACTGAGAATATGGACTAATATCACATATTTTAGTGTGTAATAGTGCTACTGTTGTTGTTTCTTACATCTCCTATTCTAGCTATTAATGTGAATACTTATCAACTCATATATCCTATTATAGTGTTCAATAATGTTTATTGTGGTTGTTTATGGGTGAATATCTCCTATTATAGTGATTAACAGTGCTTATTGCTTATCGACAAAAAAACTATAATCTACTAGTGATTAATTATGAAAAATATCCAATATTTGAGCAATTTTTAGTGCTTAGTGGACTTATTTAAGGACTAATATCTCATATTCTAGTGATTAATAATGTTTATTGACATTGTTTATGGACTAATCTCATATTTTAGTGATTAATAATGTTTATTGACATTGTTTATAGACTAATCTCATATTCTAGTGAGTAATAGTGTTTATTGAGGTTGTTTATGGACTAATATCTCCTATTCTATTGATTAATAGTGTTTATTTATGCTGTTTTTTTGACTAATATCCCCTA
>BRDA01021882.1:0-18595 GCA_036984385.1 Crenuchus spilurus
TAATAGTGTTTATTGAGGTTGTTTATGGACTAATATCTCCTATTCTATTGATTAATAGTGTTTATTTATGCTGTTTTTTTGACTAATATCCCCTATTCTAGTGATTAATAGTGTTTATTGAGGTTGTTTATAGACTAATATCTCCTATTCTAGTGATTAATAGTGTTTATTGAGGTTGTTTATGGACTAATATCTCATATTCTAGTGATTAATAGTGTTTATTGAGGTTGTTTATGGACTAATATCTCTTATTCTAGTGATTAATAGTGTTTATTGATGCTGTTTTTTTGACTAATATCCCCTATTCTAGTGATTAATAGTGTTTATTGAGGTTGTTTATAGACTAATATCTCATATTGTAGTGATTAATAGTGTTTATTGAAGTTGTTTATAGACTAATATCTCCTATTCTATTGATTAATAGTGTTTATTGAGGTTGTTTATGGACTAATATCTCCCATTGTAGTGATTAATAGTGTTTATTGAGGTTGTTTATGGACTAATATCTCATATTCTAGGAATTAATAGTGTTTATTGAGGTTGTTTATAGACTAATATCTCCTATTCTAGTGATTAATAGTGTTTATTGAAGTTGTTTATAGACTAATATCTCCTATTCTATTGATTAATAGTGTTTATTGAGGTTGTTTATGGACTAATATCTCCTATTGTAGTGATTAATAGTGTTTATTGAAGTTGTTTATAGACTAATATCTCCTATTCGATTGAGTAATAGTGTTTATTGAGGTTGTTTATCGACTAATATCTCATATTCTAGTAATTAATAGTGTTTATTGAGGCTGTTTAAGGGGTAATATATTTTATTCTGGAGATTATTAGTGTTTATTGAGGTTCTTTAAGACTAATACCTCCTATTTTCAAAGTTTTGCATCCTGTGATGCTTTGCACATGAACACTATAAACTCAATATGAACAACTTGTGGGAGAAACTAACACAGATCTAAAAAGTGGTGACATTCGCTTACCTCACCGCTCTAGCATAGAAGATTGAGGTTCTGGAGCAGCAGCATTTGTGAAGTCAAGCAGCTGGAAAGAAAGATTTTTTCTTCAGAAATCAAAATATGTATGAAAGTATGAAAATACCTCATACCTTTGAATGGTAGGGTATAGATAACAGTTTGTTATCTATACAAACAGGACAAACAGGTAAGTGTTTGTCCAAGAGCTTATCATTGTCTTGATACCCATCCCAAGTGATTAGACAACAAGATTAGCTAGCAAATAGGTAAGCTAGCACTGACATAAAATAACCGTTTATTGCAGTAATGCTTATTTATTGATTTGTATTCATTCTGATTTTCTTAATAAGCTCTTTCAGCACAGATCAAAAGCTTTAAATATAATTTCTTCAGGTGGCCTCAGAGTTTAGCAGTTTTGCATATGAATGACATCATTTACACCTTACCCACCAGCGATAATGAGAATATTAATACAGCATTAGAGCATTAATGACATGATTGCAGCATACATGTAAAAAAGCACGAAACAAGATCAGACAGAAACGGTGCCACGTCAGATCTACTGTAGGACTCAAATTATCATCACTCTATTTCAAGGGTTCTTGAAAAAAAAAACGTGATGAATTCACACATGGACTAATTGCTCAGTGACGGAGCTAAAGATAGAAATGTACCTTCCAAAAGCCTTTTCCTCGCATATTTATCATATGTTGTAAAGTAGCTTGTGATTTCCAAGGCATAGTAGAAACAGCTATGACCCCCATTATATCCTGTTACGATCCCATGAATGAGTCCCCCTCACCAATTTTCTCTCACAGTAAATTAATGCATGTTATGGTCTTATAGTAAAACATATTAATTAGGCTACATGGTCATAAAGTACGGTCATATTTTATAGCAGTGGGCTATTTTCTGCTAGTCTTTGTAATGTTTCAGGCACCATTTCACCTGCGATGGATCAGAGTTCATTAAATAAAAGTGCATTTTTTCATGGCGGGGCTCATAAAAGTTATTACAGTTATGGCTAAGGCTAGTATCTTCTGCAACTACACTATTATGTGCTTTCAGATATAAAGATACTGGTGCATCACTGGGTCAGAACCTTTCCTATAACTTCAGGAACTTCAGTCACTATATATATATATATATCAATGACACATTGACATGATTGACATGATTGACAGCCCTCTATCACTGATTTGTATGGAAAAAAATTGAAGGAGACAAGTTACCTAGTCATTTTAGAATTAAATGAGCAAAAGAGAAACAGCCACTTTTAGTACTACCACAGCAGGACTGAACTAGCTGAACTGGCTGCCGCTCTCATGCATTCCTCCCTTTTCACTGATTGGTTTAAGCTGCCACATATTACAATGTGCAATATGTTGATTTTCACAGTGTTTCCCTTAATACACACAGTTGTGGGTGTATTAAAGTTTAAACAACATAAATGTACAAACGTAAAAAAAAAAAACAGCAGGCTGATATATACTTTCACAGCTTTTTCAATTTTGTTTTGTTTACAGCAACACAGACAACTTTGATATAGTTCTGTTTCTCTGGGGTGACTCACATCAGCATAGGATTGGTTAGCTCACATAGACCGGACCTACAATTAGGACTGCCCACTTTACATGCAAAGATGGAGAAATACCAGGTAAATACAGCAAACATGTATTACTATATGTGAAGTGTTCTTAAGATATACTTTGTACATGTATATTGTTGGCCCAGAATTTAATACACATTTAGGATACCTGGTGCTTTAATTTTTATTGACTCCTCTTACCCTGTGCTGACTCCAGACCTGTACTGTTTAAAAGCTACTACTATGCTGTTAGTAAAGGTACATAAGGAGCATTAAGAGAAACAGAGATGTGTGCAGAAATGTTGTATCCTCTGTCAGGGCCTCTCGTAACAGAACAGTCTTAACAGAGGTGCCAGTCTAAACCCATCATTACATTTATTTAACTAGGCAGAACAGGGTGCCAGTCCATCGCTGGGCACACATACCCTCACACCAGAACCATTTGGAGTGCCCAACTCACTAGATCTCCATGTTTTTGGACTGTGGGAGGAAACTGGAAACTCAGAAGGCAACCTCCATAGACACTGGGAGAGCAAGAAACCTTCAATAAGATGTCGACCCAAACCCAAGACCCCTGCACTGAGAGGTGCAATAGTTAATATTAATTATATATGATATACTAATAAATACTTTTTATATTTAATCACATATTTTGTAAAATATAATATATAGCCTAAAAAAAATATTATTATATTATAATCTTGGAGTAACTAAAGCAATGTAACTACTGAGAGTACAGCTTGTGTGTTATCAGTCAAGGCCTGCTGGATGTTTAGTTGCTGATTTTGACAAACAAATTGAGTCAAATCTGTAAAAACAAAATCACAAACTTGGAATGTTTGAAGTAATCATGTTCAAGCATGTTCTGGAGAAACACTACCCTTATTGTCACCAGCAGTCGGTTTTGACTTGACAGCACTTAATAATAATACTTTGGGAGACAAAAAAACATGTAACTGTGTGGAACCCTTTCATTCTGCCAGTGTGTATAGTTTTCATTCCTGGCTGGAATGTTCTGAATTGAAAAGCAGTAATCGGAGAGGCTATGTGTGAGTATATCTGTCACAGGTGTGTCATTCCCCATTTCCCCCGCTCCCTCTCTGACGATGTGTCTAATTGATTGGCTGCAGCTGATGAGGAAAGGTCACACTCTGTCTGCAGGTGTGTGTGTGTAAGGGTCTTGGAGAGGTGTACACTGTGCAAATGCACATTAAAGGTGTGAAATGGGGATTAGGGCTGGAGCGCATTGGGAAATAAAAAGAGACTTGGATACTGAACATATCTGACAAAATAGTGGTTGACATCAGTGCATGTTTCAAAGCCGCCAATGCTGTGTAAGTGTTATTAGATATAGAAGAGTGCACAATATGTGAATATAGCTTTGGGGGGGGGCACATTTGGTTTCTAAAACCATCATTCTGTATTGAACTCTGATAGTTCAAAATTTAAAAATGAGTAGTTTGACAATAAAGTACAAACTATATTAAGCTACAACATGGTCCTTCAAGTGAAGCTGGAGTCTCAGGTTTGATTCTCTATCTCTCCATAAGGTGGGGGGGGGGGGGTTTCCTCCGGGGTCTCTGTTTTCATCCCATAGTCCAAAAACATGAAGGTCAAGTGAACTGTGTACTCTAAATTGCCCTTGTGTGTGCACCCAATGATGGATTGGTGCCCTGTCCTGGGCTTGGCAAATGCCCTGTCCAGCACCCAATGAAGGGGTAGGGGAACTCACCACAACCCTCACTTGAATTAAGCCAAAGAAGATGGCTGAATGGATGTTAGAAAATCAGTAAAATGGAATAATAGAATGCATATGGCAGCATGATGTAGGCTTGTTGATAGTCAGCATCATTTAACAATTTCTTTCAGGGTGGACAGGCAACCTGTATGTTCTGGAAAAGTCCATAATGGCTGTCCAACCAATGGTCATCAATGGTAAACTATTAGTTTAGTAGTAACCATTAGTGCCTAGTCTGTGACAATCCACGTCAGGAGAAACTCAAGTCTGAATCAAGACCAAGTCCAGATTTAAAAAAAATTAAATGAAGTTTAACATTCATTTAAAGTGAAGTAAAATTATTATTATGATTATAGTCTTATGTCATAGCATTGTAATGCAACAAACTGATTGTTTCTTCTTTTGTGAATTCTTACATCATGGTGGTTCATACAACCGATGAGTTAGTTCAAGGGGTGTCAAACTCCAGTCCTTGAAGGCGGGATTCCTGCACAGTTTGATGACCTTAATGCTCAAACACACCTGATTCATCTCAACAGGTAATGACCAGGTTTAACTGGAGTGTCAAAGCAAAGAAACAAAAAAATTGCATTTTAGTTAGAAAAAAGATTCTAACATTACCTCAGACAGATGCACTGGACTTGACTGGTCTCTACAACAATGAGTTCACCTCATCTTAAGACAAGCCTGAATCCAATTACGGTTTAGGCTAAGACAAGACTGCGACCACTCGTTTACGGTCTCGAGATTGAGACCAGACTCAAGAACTACAACACTAGAAACTAAAGTGCAGCCCTGCCCCGAGTCAAAAGTTACAACTCCAACCACCATTAAACCCCCAACCCATTATTACACACTGCTGGTCTAGCCAAAACTCCTGGACTGAATTTTGTTCCCAGTCCATCCCTGTCACAGTCTGAATGCCCAGCTCTGACTCATGCATGTTCAGTCTTGAAAAGTTTTCTCAGCGAGTTTATCAGGTTGTAGAGATTTACGAAACCTGCCGCCTCAAAGATCACTTAACCAGCTGCATGTCATTAAAAAGTACAAGGCATTAAAAAAAAGAAAGTTTGGCTTTTCCCTCTCTGTTCTTTTTGAAGTCTCCCCCTCTCATAGCGTATTCAGATAGTCAGGTTTGTTTAGGGATTACACTCTCTTCTTTGATCACGGTTAATTAGACAGACTCTAGCACCTATAGCTCATTAGGGTGTGTAGGTTACGTGCAAGTAATCTCCGGCCGCTGGCCAGGGGAGCGGGCGGCCTGGGACTTCCTGAGCGCTGGGGAAGGTGAGTCCGCTGATAAAAGACCCTCGTCCTCCCCCCACCACGGATCGATACCTATTCCTCCTCCTGTCTACGGAGGATCAAGAGTTTGATTCACAAAGGCCCTTTCTGCATAAAGAACCAAACAACAGTTCAGAAGAAGCTCTCCTGGTCCACGTAGACTTCCGAAACCAACCCCCTCTCGCTTGTCAAAACCCCTCTTGGCACCTTTGTACTTTATTCTGAATTTCCTTTCATCCAAAGAAATTACAACATGCAGAAATTTCAGGGATTTTCTTCATTCCCTCAACACAGCAAATAACGTTATTTTAGAACCACCTTACATCTACTTTAAACATATTTCATTTTGAGAGTCTTCTAATCTTATTATAAGATAAGTGATAAAAGCCACTGAGTTTAGTTTAGTTTAGTTAAACTAAATGGGCAAACTGGAGGCGAAGCATTCTGCGGCACAAATCAAAGTTTGCTAGGCCAAGTCCATTATTTTGATACATAATGGGAAACCATGAAGACTATTATCCCACTTATACCCCAGTTTCCACACATTAGGCTTTATTGTGTATACAATACTTTATTGTGTATTGTGTATGACTTTATTTTGAATACAAAAAAAAAAAACATGAGGAGGAAAATCTAATAATTAAACAAATTCCCCTTCTAAATGTATTATTGGCTGTAAAAGCTACTCTATTGCAGGTTGTAACTCAACGCATATTTGGAATGCTATGCACAATGGAAGCTGTGGTTTCATTTAACCTTTCAAAAACATTAATACAGCTGTAATTATAACTTTTATTTATTTACTTTTTTCGATTTATTTTTTATTTAATTAGATTTTTTACTGGATATAATTCATAGGTGTCCCTTAATACAGAATTCATAGACACCTGCCAGCCAATCATAAAAGAGTATTTATCATCTCCAGAGTATAATGAAGCAATGTCACACTCAAGGTTGTGCTGTTCTATTGACTAATAACTGATCGATAAGACTTAAGTGTTAATAATTAATGTATGTTAATAATATTTATAATAAATTATAATATGTAGATAATCACAGCAGTGATGAAGTTTAGTATAACAGCTCAAACTCCAGTGAGAAACTGCTCATATATGACAGTTCTACAAGCACCATGTATTACTTAATAAGCCCTATTTGGCCCCGCCCACACAAATAAGCTTATTCCTGCACACTAGCTTGATGATTTGTGTTGGTCCACATTATCACAGGCCAGTTACTTTGTATTATGTAGATTAATCTGTGCGTGAAATAAAAGTCTGCTGACTGACACTTTGGTAGCACGTGTGATCCTGATTAACTTAACAGCTGGATCAATTAAGGATTAACTTGTAAAGCAGAGTGATATGTACACAGTTAAAGTAACTGGTGCCCACCTGCTAGTATCAAGTGCTCGCCACATAGTATTGGGTCTGCACAAGATGTTTAGCTAAAAAATAACACCAAGTGTCCCTCGTCCACAGTATGACAGTGGTTATTTTTAAAATACTAAAATAGTGAAAGCTGAATAGAATGTTGGATAAAAGATTGAAAATGATTCCTATCGGATGTTAAAGATTCCTAGATTCCTAGATGATTTTCATATGATTATCATATCCAAAATATGACAGAAAATCTTTCAATACTTCTGTTTCATTATTTATTTACCAAGGACCAAGGAAAATGTGGTGTAAAAATTATGATATGATGCTAAACTTCTCAGTCACAATGCTTCTGCTAAAGTAGGTGTTGATCAGTGCCCAGCCAAGCCGTCTGCAACCATGAAATAAACGGAAATCCAAGACCTTGTAGTGCAACTCTACTGGGAATGCACTAAACATACTTACAGAGTGGAGCGATGAAGCACAGCAAAGTGAGTTCACCCCGACACACACACACACACACATACAGGAAATATGAGGAAAGGAAAAAAAGTCACTTGAAGTCTGTCTTGCCACACGTTTGCCAGTGATTATATGACCCTTTTAGCGAGTAATTTTCCCTGGATTAGAAAAACAATCAATCCAATCACGAGGACGGAGAACCGGTTTCAGCAGAAATCTCTTAAGAAGTTATTGGGTGTTGAGAGAGAGAGAAAGAGAAAGAGAGAGAGGGAAAGAAGGGTGGGGGCTGGGCCTGGATATATTTCCGTTCACAGTAATTCATTTATGTCTTCAAAACTGTTTGAGAGAACAGAGTTACTGTGCCTTTGTGGTGTTTAAAAAGCTTATCCTCTTTCTATGAAGAAAGCCAATAAGAACACATTATAAAAAGCTACAAAGAGCCCAAGTGCTGGAGAGTGGGGTCGGGAGCGGGGGGGGTGGGATGAGGAGGGGGGAGAGCAAAGTGAATGGCAGCGCTGATAAAGTTGAGCAAACGAAGTAATTGACCTGCGCTGGAGATTAATGCGAAACAAGGTGGCCCTGCTTCAGAAGTAATGAATATTCCTCAAACGGCCCGGCCGGAGGAGATGGGCCTGCTTGATGTGGATGACATTGAAAGTTTCGGGCAGGAAGCTGGAGAAATTCTGTCGTTTGTCATTTGTATGCAAATTTGGCTGTTACACAAATTAACCTTTGACCTCGGTGTCACTCCTCATCTGTTGGAAATCTACACCGCCCCCCTCCAGGCCTCCCTTTAACGCCGGCCTGCCTCGCGCCCCATGTGGTGCTGTGCCGTCCCTCTTTGGGTCAGAGCCGATTCTTTTCCCTTTATAGAGACCAAAGTCAAAACACTTCTTTATATTTACCTCAGAGAATAAAATCCAGGCAGAAAAGGAATGCACACACACACACACACACACAAAGCAAAATAAAACAACCTGCTAAAATCACCCTATATTCAGTCTCTGCTGAGAGCCCGCCACAATGGAAAGGCTAAATGCCGGAGCGTAGCACCTCGGATAGCGCCGGCTCCACTAATCGAGCCCTGGAGATTTAAGGTGAACCTCCAGAACAATGAGAAAATCCTGTTACTGCTCTCAACCAAGGAGCCAAGCCAAGCCTGCACACTCAAAAACCTGAGATTCCTCACCTCCCAGAAATCCACACATACACTATACCAAGTCAGAGACCAGAGCTGCAATGTGTGCCCTGATTTATTAAGATTTCACCTTGATTACCAGAAGAGTAGAGTTGCAGTGTGTTGGTTCGTAGCTACTTATCTAGCCAGCTTGGTAGATAGATGGATGGATGGATGGATGCAAAGAATTGAAGCCACAGGCGTGTTGCTAAGAGTTAGTTTCAGGAGTTGGGCATCACTAGGGTGGTATTCAGGCCTATGGACTGGTATGGACTACAGCAGGGTCTTCCTTTGTGGTGTTGTTTTGGGTGGGTTTCAGCAGAGGCATCACTAGGAGTATGCATCAGCAGGGAAGTGTAAGCTGTGGAGTAGCATTTGAGGTTGTCTTCAGTCCTAAATGTTTTTTGAAAGTGAAAGCAATTGTGTTTTCACCCCCAAACTAAAGTTTGCCACTGGTAGAACCCATCCAATCCCACAGGAGCTATTATACTACAGCTGGACAATTTCAGCTTTACACTATATAAACCATAACAACAGTCACAGTTGGCATTTGTTTCTAATGTTTACTCGTGATAAACTAAGTTACTTCTGCAAAGTGCAGCTAAGAAACAATTCAAGCTTGTGATATTGATGACAATTCAGGTAAATAATAAGCTTACACACCACCAACTATAACTACACAGTTTATGAATCCTTGATAAGCTTTTCAGGATCAGCTACAGTTGGGTTAATGTGATTGTTCTCGTATTACAGTTATAGTACATCAATCAGACACATCTTCAATACCATTCAGTTGAAGTGAATAACAAATTCTCTGATAGCAAAGGAACAGGTGGAGGTCTGGAATACACTAAATGGTAAGAGACCGTGGTGTGCCCTGCCCAGTATCCAAGGAAGAGGTATGGGGACTCAGTTAATCCTGAACTGGATTAAGCAGTTCAGAAGATGGATGGATGGGAGAATGAATGGATAGATGTTAAGAGAACACTTGATTCTTGTAGATGACTTATTGGATGCTGGGAAAATGCAATCACACAGACCTGAGCCACTTTGCTGGGGCCAAATAGTTATGGCCAGATGATTGGGTCAAAGCAGCAAAGCTTGTGTAGTGTTGACAGTCAGTGGTGGTCAGTACCTACCTCCACATTCACCAGACTTCAAACTTAGCATCTGGTTTGATTTGCTGGAAGTTTGATCTGTGGTGGCTCCTCCTCACAACTTACAGGACTTAAAGCAAGGGTGTCGAACCAGTCTTGGAGGTTTGGTGTTTTCTCTGCTCTGACACTACAATTAAACCTGCTGAGTTGATTCAGTTTGCTTGATCAGGAAGATCACCAAACTGTGCAGGAATCTGGCCCTCCAGGATTGGAGTTTGACACCCTGACTTAAAAAATCTGCCTCTGATGTCTTGATGCCTGACACCACGTAAGAGTCCATAAGTTGATGGGCTGGAGTTTTGTCGGCAAGCTGAGGACCGAAAGAGGTGCCACACTGAGCAAAGAACGTGCAAGAACTTTATTCTAATGTGAAGCAGATCTCAAGTCAAGGTTGGTCAAGTTCTCCAGGTTCTTGCCATTGAAGCAGTTTGGGCATTTGAGCTCGAGACCCACCAGCTTGATGGCAAGAGCTCTGAGTGAAATGGATTTAGACAAACAAACAAAGCACACACACACACACACACACACACACACAAACACACACACTCTCTCGGTGGCCACCAGCTCTGTGGCTGTAAGTTTTCCTTCAAAGGTTTCCCTCAGGATACACTGTATGCGAATATAATCCACACAGCTTTGAAGTGAACACTCCAAACGTCTTTTGGCTCACACACTGCAAGTGGCATCTGAGTGCTCAGGGTTATTGGAGGAGAAAAGAGGCTTGAGTGTATGTGTGCATGTGAGTGTGTATGTGTGGAGCGAGGTGAGGAGAACAGGCCTCAACACCTGCCAGATACGCGCTCCTTCGCCTAGCCAAAAAACAACAGTCTATTCTGGGGTCCTCCCCCTCCCTTCCCTTCCCCTACTTTTTGCATTCTAATCTGTCAATTATGACTCTAGGTGATCACATTTAAAACCACATCCATAACCTCTGGCACCCGCATACATTTGAATGAGAAAACCTGTTTTATTCATGCCTTCTCTTACGCTCTCTGTTTTCCGAGTGATGACAATGAAAGAGGACTCCACTCGACAGACAAGAGCATACTTCAAAAAGAGCGAGAGAAAGGGAATAAAAAGAAAAATGAGGAACAAAACATGCCATTATTTACTTGATGCGCCAACTTCTTCCCAATCCTGAGCCATGTGGATCAATAGCAGAGAGATTCTAATGAGGACTTGAAGAAGCTAGCCACCCCCACCCCCAGTCAAGGGTCAAATTTTAATCACTGGCTCTCTAGAAGAGCATCTCCAGCTGAGAGAGATGGAAGGAGAAACAAAGAGAGAGGGAGAGAGATATTTAGAGAGAGAAAGTGAGAAAGCCTCTCCTCTGGAGCAGAGATGTCGAGAGGTTGGAGCAAATCAGTCTGGAGCAGTGTGCACTAGCCTGAAGTTGTTGAGGCAATTGGAGATGTGATTGGACAGCGTTTGGTTAGGCCAAGTGGGACAGAGTGGAGAGGAGAGAGATTCCATGCTGCCATATGGCAAAAAATCCTCCCTCTTAGCTTTGGGGCAGCATTTAAAAGCCTCAGGTTCATCCACATTTGGGATAGAACAATATTTCCTATTGTGATAGCTTCTCGCAAGATATTATTGTCACCAACCAGCCACAATATTAATATCACCCATAGATGAAGTGAATGACATTAATTATCTCATAACAGTGGTGCATTTGAAGGTCTGGGTTATGTTAGACTGTAAGTGAAAACATGGTTTTCATGGATGAAATGTTGGAAGCTTGGTTTTTGCATGATGATTGGTTGTTCAAAATTATTTTATTTTTTTTGTGGTTGCTCCAGTCAATGGTCAGTACCTACCAAGAGTGACCTCCAGGTTCTCCAGAGCTCAATCCAAACAAGCAACTGTGGTATGGTTTTTGGGTATTCGGGAACTCCACCTGACAATTTACAGGACTCAGAGTGTCTGCTGCTTGATACCAGATATCACAGGAGACATTCAGAGTCCAACAATTAGTGAGTTTAAGCTGGACCTACATATTAGCCATTTTAGCAAGTTGGTTTTAATGTAATGGTCAATTGGTGTAGGTATTTCTTACACCAGGTTATATTGTCACACCTTCTGACATCTCCAGCTACATCGTGAACTTTCATGATGTTTATAAATGATTGATAATTATATCATGTTAAGCAATATTCTTGTGAGAGGAGCTTAAATAAGAAGAGGCACATCTGTGAGAGCGAGTCAGACAGTTGCATATATTTTCCTGCCAAAAAGACGCAATCTGCCATTCATATGACAATGTGATTCCAGACAATCCACTGGTGAGTTCTAGTGGCCTGGAATCTGTGGAATGTTGACAAACAAACGTGTCTCAGCTGAGGTGAGCCTGGCCAATAGACCTCTCCTGAGTGTTTCACACCTATCACATAAATATTCAATGCAGGGTTAGTGGCTGAGTGAAAACAGAGTGTCACCTCACATTTATTAAGCTTCAGAAACAAGAAACAAATACAATTTCTAAAAACTGTGTGCAGCCAACAATAATTTTCTTTTGTCATGTCAGTAGGCAAAGTTATCTTAGTTTTCTATACTCTTATAGTGATTATTGTCTTTTTTTATTTATATTTTTTTGCACTCAGATTGAAAGCTAGTGGCTGGCTTCTAAATTATATTAACTAATAGAACGATGAAAATAGGCAACATTTGCTAATTAATCTACATGAAAAGCCATATTTTGATTGGATTAGTTTATCAAGAGGACATCTGTTTTTAACATTTTACATGTCTCCCCAGTGTAATAACAGCAAAAACAGCAATAAAACTGACTACAAGAGTGAGTTTCTGAGGGTGTGGTGATAATATGATCACAGTTCACTTGTACTTGTACCTGTAATTATAATCACTCCTTATAAAATAACCTGCATTTCTCTTTATTAAGCCTGTGTAATAAGCTGGTATATCATTTTCTTATAGATTTTAGTTTCTTTTACCTCCACATAATGCTCTAACGGAGTGAACATCTTCATCCAGACCAAGTAGATTATTAAGTGACTCTTCAAAAGCTTAAATATATATTTTTTGTTTGTGATTTGTGGAGGTTTTCAGGTGGTTTCATTTTGTTAAAATATAAAATATGGCTAAAAAAAAGTGAGATGATACTGGCCTGAAAAATCTAAGATTTACATCAAGACATGATGAAACTGATCAGACAATCTCTGAGATTGTTTCAAAAATAACTTAACCTGTAATTTTCTCAGCAGACAAGAACCTCAGACATGGCCCATCAAGACAAATAGAATCCTGAAGGAGCTCCTGTAAAAGAAGAAATTACAGCAGGAACAAGTATACATTTAATCCAATTCAAATAAAGCTTAAGTTAATGTTTGCATATAAAGTTGCATTGGGCTTAGATTCTGTATCTGATGCACTGATGCTTGAAAGTTTGTGAACTCTTTAGAATGTTCTAATTTCTGCATAAATATGACCTAAAATATCATCAGATTTTCACACAAGTCCTAAAAGTAGATAAAGTGAACCCAGTTAAACAAATGAGACACAAATATTATACTTGCTCATTTATTTATTGAGGAAAATGATCCAATATGACACATTTGTGAGAGACAAAAGTATGTGAACCTTTGCTTTCAGTATCTGGTGTGACCCCCCCCCCCCCCTACAGTAATAACTGTAGCAAAACGTTTCCGGTAACTGTTCTTTAAATGTTCTTTGGTAGAACGACTTGTGTGTTTAGGGTCGTTGTCTTGCTGCATGACCCACCTTCTCTTGTGATTCAGTTTTAGAAAATTCTAAATTGAGAAATATAGAAAATTCTAAAGGGTTCACAAACTTTCAAGCACCACTAGATACTAAAACATTTTAAAATACTAAAACACCAAAATACAACGTTGATACATTTTTAACTTGGAAAAATGGAAGCCTTTACATGTGTTTAGGATGTCAAAAAAATTTATAATTACAATTAGCAAAAATGTTAAACATCACTAGTAATAGTATTGTTAAATATCAATGTTAAAGTCATAGGTACAACCAAGGGTTGGGTTAAGTTCAGATTTTGGGCTGAAGTTAAGGTTAAGGAGATGTTAAGGTTATGTATTTTGAATGCTATGTAGGTGAATATTGAGTGTTTATTGTTTGTTAGCAATGTTAAAATCATAGCTCCAGTGCTTAAGCAAAATTTGAACTCTAAACATGTGGTTTGGCCTGTCAGCTATACGGTGTATACTTGTGTGAAATGTTCAGACACATCTCTCTCTTTCTCTTTCTCTTTCTCTCTCTCTCTCTCTCTCTCTCTCTCTCTCTCTGTCTCTCTCTCTCTCTCTCTTTCCTCTCAAGCCCTCTCGCCCTGTGCTAAAAGTATTTTAGAGTTGGTGCTCTGGATGCTGGTGGATCCATTACTGCAGCTGTGAGAGTGTGTTTAGGTTTATGGATGTTCTTATAAATTTTATAAGAGAGGTGCAGTATGAGGTAGAGAGCAGTGGGGACACCGTTGAGACTTTATTGAGACATTAGTTCAAGGCCTGACGATGGTTACTCTTCTCCGTCTGTTGGTGTATCTGTGTCACACATATAGTTGCACATTACTGGATTACAATCTGGATTGAGTGGCTGTATCTCTAGAAATAGTGACCTCATGGGAGAGTGAAGGATTGTCAGGGGCAGGAACGTGTGTGTGTGTGTGTGTGTGTGCTTGTGCATGTGTGTGTGAGTGAGAGAGAGAGAGTCTAGATTAGGTATCATCATCATTGTATTGTACACTGCTCAAAAAAATAAAGGGAACACTTAAACAACACAATGTAACTCCAAGTCACCACACTTCTGTGAAACCAACCTGTCCAGTTAGGAAGAAACACTGATTGTGAATCAATTTTACCTGCTGTTGTGCAAATGGAACAGACAACAGGTAGAAATGAGAGGCAATTAGCAAGACAACCCCTATACAGGAGTGGTTCTGCAGGTGGTGACCACAGACCTTTTCTCTGTTCTCATCCTTTCTGGCTGATGTTTTGGTCACTTTTGCATTTTGTCAGTTCTCTCACCATAGAGGTAGCATGAGGTGATGTCTACAACCCACAGAAGTTGCTCAGGTAGTGCAGCTCATCCAAGATGGCATATCAAGCTGTGGCAAGAAGGTTTTCTGTGTCTGTCAGCACAGTGTCCAGAGCAGGGAGCAGATACCAGGAGACAGGCCAGTACACCAGGAGACATGGAGGGAGCCATAGGAGGGCAACAACCCAGCAGCAGGACCGCTACCTCCTCCTTTGTGCAAGGAGGAACAGGAGGAGCAGAGCCCTGCAAAATGATCTCCAGCAGGCTACTAATATCCATGTTTCTGCTCAAACTGTCAGAAGAGAATCCATGAGGGTGGTATGAGATTTTGAGTATGATTCCAAATCCAGACCTTCAAGGAGTAATAATTTTGATTTACATTGATCATTTTTATGTTATTTTGTACTCAACACATTCCACTATGTAATAAATAAAGATTTTCAACTGGAATATTTTATTCATTGAGATCTAGGATGTGTTACTTTAGTGTTCCCTTTATTTTTTTCAGTACTTGTAAAATAACATATTTGTTTTAATGTTGATGCTGTTTAAAAACAAATTTACTCAAAGTCAAGAAAATATTCTAAAAATATGAGCTGTAAGTCATCCTGATCAAAAATAATGAAACAAATTGTAATGGCATTTATCTTTATTGTTAGTCATTATATATATATATATATATATATATATATATATATATATATATATATATATATATATATAGACATGAACACATTTAGTAGAAAGAAGAGGATTTCTGCTTTGGTATGACTCCACCCTTTTGTGTATTAGAAAATAAGGACTTAATGAATCTCTGAATGTAAGAAATACACATCAGCTCTGCCTATTTAAGAACATAAACATATTTATTAAGAGATAGCAAGGATCCTTTTACTCATATTTACTTGTGGTGCTACATATTGTGACTGTAATAAGAGAGGGAGATGTGAAGTGGGAGTGAGAGTGAGTTAGTCAAAGAGTGAGCTGGAAGAGGGAGTGAGTGGAGGAGAGAAGGGATGTGTGAGAGTTTGAGACAGGAAATGAAGTACGCTAGTGCAGATTTCACTGTGCATCATGTGAGCCACTGCATTTGTAAATGAGCCATCTGTGGAGCTGCGGGCTGACGGCTCAATCAGCTCAGCTTTAGAACTTCTGAGTGTCATTACTATTACCATCAACACTACTCAGACCACCTGACACTAACACTAACTGTGTTCCTGTGCTGTAGGCCGACTAAGTTCTAGGTCAGTCTAAGAATCTGGATGTACGTTAGTTTTCAAACACAGATATGAAGGTGCATCATCTCATATTGTCAACATTAAACATGATTCTTTACACTCTGTTGGATTCTCAGCACTTTCCTCACTTCTGATTTGGTGCTGACATTGTTGGTCATGACAAAAAAGACACTTTGATACTTAATTTGAGCATCTTTTGTAGAAATCTAAATTGCATTTCAGTTAACCTCCAAATATGTTTAGGATTGGATTTGCCTCAGCTGTGCTATATCTCATCCACTTGCACCAGCGTTACATACACTAACACACCACCACTACATCAATGTCACTGCAATGCTAATAAAGATCCACAGATATGGTACAATAAAGTACATAGAGAAACAGATGGACTGCAGTCTGTAATTGTGCACCTATATGATCAGTGGAGCTGATGAACAGTAAGTGTAGATGCACAAAATGTCCACATATTTGTGGACACCCCTTCTAATCAATGCATTCAGCTACTTTAAGATGAAATGTTGGTGCTTCTTCTAATACACTTGGGTTGAGGTGGTGGTGATCATCCAAGATCTTGACCTCAATAAAGTTCTTGTCACTGAATGAAATCAAATCCTCACAGCAATGTTCCACAGTCTAGTAGAAAGCCTTCACGTGACAGTAGAGATTCTGATAAAAGCAGGACACTCTTTTTAACACTCTTGATTTTAGAGCAAGCAATTAATGTCCCAGTACTTTTTGTCCATATAATATACAAAGAGTTTGTTGCAATTGTATTGCTGATGGGAGTATTACCTAATATTTTTTACATATGCAGCTCATAGGTTAGGTTTGTGCTTATATGAGGTTCCTGAGAGAAATCTGATTTAATTAATTATTACTGCTTTTAATTTAGCATACACTCTCTTGCGAAAGTATTCACCCCCTTACCTTTTTGACCTATTTTGTTACATTACAACCTGTACTTAAATGATTTTTGAATCTGAATTGTATGTGATGCATCTGCACAAAATAGTCTTATTAAGTTGGTAAAGTGAAAAGAGAACTGAAAACTGGCATGTGCATATGAATTCACCACCTTTGCTATGGAGCCCCTAAAAAGTTACCTTCAGAAGTCACACATTTAGTGAAATGAAGTTCACCTGTGTACAATACTGTGTCACATGATATGTCAGTATATACACACCTTTTCTGAAAGGCCCCAGAGGTTGCAACAACATTAAGCAAGATGCACCACTAACCAAACAACACCATGAAGGAGATCTCCAATCAAAGCAAGGACAAGGTTGTTGAGAAGTACAAGTCAGGCTTGTGTTATTAAAAAAAATATCCAAATCTCTGATGATCCCCCAGAGCACCATCAAATCCATTATCATCAAATGGAAATAACATGGTACCACAACAAACCTGCCAATAGAGGGCCACCCACCAAAACTGTCAGAACAGGCAATTGGGGCATTGATCACAGGTGCACCACAGAGACCAAATGTAACCCTGAAGGAATAAAATGTTAAAAGTTGTAGGCATGTTCTGTAAATGAAATGAGGCAAACTCTCCAATAATGAATTTGAATTCCAGGTTGTGAGGTAGCAAAAAACAAAAAATGCCAAGAGGGTGAATACTATTGCAAGGCACTGTAATTGCTATGATATTGCAATATAAATCATAGTAAAGAATTACTAGCATTAGGCCCTAAATAGACATTTGTATGTAAATACTGCAGAGGCTACTGGGACAGAGAATCTATTAAGACAAATGTTTTACAGTACAGGAGGAGAAAGAGAGAGAGAGAGAGAGAGAGAGAGAGAGAGAGAGAGAGAGAGTGACTTCAGTGATTATTCAGTAAAGGAATAGAGGTGTATGCAGCTGATGTAGCTCTTGTACAACTGGCCTTCCCATGAGATCCAGGCTGTAATGGGATAGAAGGGTTAAAGGTTGTTGTCTACAGTTATTGCTGTATCCGTTTCAGGCCAGTGCAAGCCTCAAGCTAGCCTGGGGGCTTCAGCAGCACTGGAGCAGCTCAGCCCACCCTGTCACTGCCATTCTGGAACTCACCTACATCACCAACATGCAGGTGGATAGTGGGCTGACCTACATGGGTGCAAGAAGAATGAACTCAACTGTGGTGGAAGGTGCTTACAAAGGTTCGAGTTTACAATATCTGACTTCTGAGACTGTAGAACACATTAGTATCTCAAATAAAATACACTATAGTAGCAGCCACCAAGAAGCCTGAATTTTGTGCATGGTTATGCCCATTTTAATAGCTGTCATAAACCACACAAGCAGGTCTCTTTATGATGAACAACTCAACACACTTGAGAAAGGCAAATGGGGTATTAGTCTCATGAGGCCAGATGTGATCTTGTAGCTGGAATTGGGGACAGTTTGTTAAACTTTTTGGATTGCAGCAAGGACAAGAATACACCTCCTCTAAAACCCACCCCCAAATGGGTTTAATGTCCTCTAGTATGTGTCCTTTAAAGAGATTGTTCACTCAGTAATCATTTTTTTCCAATTGTCCCAGATGTAATCAATTAGCCAAGACAAGTTTGGCATCCAACTTT
>BRDA01021883.1:1274-15093 GCA_036984385.1 Crenuchus spilurus
AATAATAACTAATAATTATTTATAATTAATAATATGTATGTAAAATTTGTAATGAATTTGTAATAATAAGTATTATTAATAATGTTTAAGTAATGTTTAAAATGTATGTATAATAATTAATATTTATTAATAATCAATAATAATAATTTAATTTATGTTTAAACCTGTACCACGCCATAATCATAAAAAAAGAATCTGTTTGATCAGGGCCCCGAGACATGACGTTGCTTGGGGCCCCAGAACTTCTAAATCCGCCCCTGTATAAAACCAATGGCAAAATATATTAATGGATTAAATGAACGATAGTTATTTGGACACTACTATGATGGTTTGAATAGTATTACCATGGCATATTGAAATATCAAATTATTAGAAGATTTCATGGCAGCCTGTCCTGGGTTGCGATACAATAGTGTAATAACCTGCCCTGAGCCCTGTGAAGACTTAAATGGCCCAGATCAGGATTACGTGGAAGATAATTGATGGATGGATGGATGGATGGATGGATGGAAGAAATTTGATGTATGAGTAAATTACTATTCAAGCAGTATTAACATTAAAATACTCATGTTAAAACCTTTTTACCTCTTACAAGCTTTCATATGAAACCAGAAAAATGTTCATAAGAGTTACAGAATGTGATGGATGTGCTGTTGTCCACCATGTTGGAGTGTTAGGACTCTCCTTTTCTGCCATTCCTGATTAACTTTCACCAAAACATCTGGCTGAATGCTAGAACAAGAATCAACAATTCTGTCTTTAAGATCAACACCATTCTGTATCTTCACAGAGTAAACAAGTGCCTCAACATGAGCCCACAGACTGATGAAGGCTTTGCAGAGCTTTGAGGAACAAAGATTGGCAGAGAATCTCCAGTTTGTCAACAAATACATGTCATGTCACACGCCATCATTGCTTTGCGATGGTAGGCTGCACAGATGAGTCACTTCTCTCAAATGTCATCTGTCTCTGGTTGCATGCAGCAGGCTAGGACCTGATACTCTGGTCCATGTCTTGATGTTATCCATCCAGGTTATTATTGGTCTTCCACGTCTTCGGACTCCCTCCACAAGTCTAATCATAACACTTCCTTCAATGCTCTCATGTGCATGCCTCATTACATGACCAAATTAACATAACTTGTGGGATTTAACGTGCATCAGTAACTCCTTTTCTGTTCTGGCATCTCATAGACTTGCTCAGTGGTCATCATCTTCATCCATGAGATCTTCAGCCACTTCCTGATGCACTTGTGCTCAAAAGCCTGAATACGTCTTTCTTCCTCTTTCTTCAATGTCCAGGCTTCACATCCATATGTAGCTACTGGCCAGACCAAGGCTTTCATCAGTCTTAGTTTGGTGTTGGCGCTAATTGACTTGCTTTTCCACATCTTTGCATTTTCTTCCAGCTCACTGCACAATAAGTCCAACTCAGCTTGCTTATCTCTTCTGAGCCTCTTCTGTACTTCACTTTGCAGTTTCCTGTAATCACTGGAATACTTTGTTTTTGCTTCATGCTTCTTCTTAATCCATCAAAGGTTTCGCTGGTAATCCAGTTCATATGTTTGATATGGTTCTTCTGTATTGTGTTCTTAGCAGCTTCCAGCATGACATTCTTCATTTGCTGCCACAGTTCATTTGGTGATTGTCGTTACTGGAGTCTTGCTAAGTCTTCAAATCTGTTGGCAACCTCCACTTGGTACTGCAGCTTGAACTGGTCCTGTCTGAGTTTTCCAAGGTCCAGTTGAATTGGCTTCCTCACTTGTTTCTTTTTGAACCTCATCTTCAATGTCAACATCACAAGATTGTGATCAGAATCACAGTCTGCACTGAGGCATGTGCGTGCATTATTGATTGACTGTTTCCACTGCTTGTTGATCAGGATGTAGTCAATCTGAACTCTGGTCTCCTGATTTGGGCTCTTCCATGTGTATCTGTGCCTGTTGTGTATATGGAAGACTGTGTTACTGATGAACAACCCATGTTCATCACAGAAGTCTACCAGTGCTTGACCTCTATCGTTTCTTGTATCATGACCATATTTCCCAAGCACTTCACTTTCTGCTGCATTTTCTCCGACTCTGGCATTGAAATCTCCAGTGATGACAAGTAGGTTCTGCTTGGGATTCTCCACAAGTACGTGTTCAAATTTCTTGAAAAACTGTTCAATTTCTTCATCTTGCTTTTCCGCAGTTGGTGCATAACACTGAATAAGAGTCATATCTCTTGGTTTTGAAGCAAATGTGGCTGATATGACTCTGCTTCTCACTGGATTGTAAGATTTTAGACATGTAGCAACTCTTCTGTGAATCCAGATAGCAACTCCATGATGTTCACAACCCTCTTTGCCTGAGAACAGCACTGTGTGTCTGTCACGTATGGTCCTGAATGTCATGTTTTGATGTACTGTTCCTTTAAGAATTCGTGTTGTCTAGCCCCGCCCTTGATTGTTCTCACCTGTTGTTAATAAGTCTCTGTGTATATAATCCCCTCTGTGTGTCTAGAGCCATTGGTTGTTTTGTTTCTATTAGTCTCCGTATCAGTTCATGTTTTGTATTCTGCTTGTGCACTTATTAAACTGATAAACTGGGATTCCTGCGTTTGCATCCTCCTTTGAATGCTACACTAGGAGCATGACAGAATGACCAATCCACAAATGGACGAAGCAGGAATGGAGGCAGTTATCAAGAAGCAGCTGGTGATGAGCTCATGGACTAGTTCTCCCGGGACCAGGAGTGGATCAAGGAAGCTAGAGAGCTGCTCATGGAGATCGCACCAACCCTATCCATCAACCACCTATGTACGGTTAAGCTGCTTCTCCACTCAGGTCAGAGGGACCCGCAGCCTGGCTCTATACCCCAAGGAGTTTTTTGGGGTGGCGATATACAGCCGGCGGTGATTTCTGGGGAGAGGGAGAGAGGAGCTGCAGGATGAGGGCCGGATCACAGTAGGAGTGCTCATGCTCGACAATGAGGAGAAGCAGGCCCACGAACACTTCTCTGACGGACAAGAGGAGGTCCTGCTGTGGGATCCTTACATCCACTGGCTCCTCAAAGCCAAGGACACACTGCAGGAGCTGAAGGAGATTGAGGAAGAGGACAAGAAGCTAAAGAGGTGGAGAAGGAAGGCCATGAGAAAGAGACGAGGAACCTCCAACCACACTTCAACTCCGGAGAAGAGCGAAGTTGGATCGAGAGAGTTCGTCTTCTCCTCTCCTCCAGCAAACAAAATGGAGGATGTCTGCCCCAACGCCAAACACAACATATCAAGGCTGTCTCCATCTCAATGTGGCAGTGAACAGCAGTCCTGGCCTCAGCTCAATGAAGCTCCGCCCTCGCTCCTTCAGAATGATGATGAGGTTCCACCTTCGCCCTTCCAGAGTGACGACAATGTTCCGCCCTCGCCCTTCCAGAGTGACGACAATGTTCCGCCCTCGCCCTTCCAGAGTGACGACGAGGTTCCGCCCTCGCCCTTCCAGAGTGATGACGAGGTTCCGCCCTCGCCCTTCCAGAGTGACGATGAGGTTCCGCCCTCGCCCTTCCAGAGTGACAACGAGGTTCCGCCCTCGCCCTTCCAGAGTGACGATGAGGTTCCGCCCTCGCCCTTCCAGAGTGACAACGAGGTTCCGCCCTCGTATGTTCAGAGAGGCGGGGAGTCATCATCTTCCCCGGCTCTATGCAGTGGTGATGCGCTGCCTTCCCCGGCTCTATGCAGCAGTGACGCGCTGCCTTCCCCGGCTCTTTGCAGCGGTGATGCGCTGCCTTCCGGCTCTGTGCACGGTAAGGACATGCCGTCTCAGAGAATGGAAGTTAAGGATGCTCATGCGCCAGAGCGCCTGCTGAACAATGAAACCCCTACCCGGGTTACCTGTGCGACACAGACACACGAGTCTGCTATCACTCAGGACTCCGCCAGCTCACAGCAGGCTAGTGCGCCCTTCCCCCTTCTCTTTCCCTTCTCTGTCTCTGTTTGGGCCTTGGGGAATCCTGGGGCTTCCCCTTGAGGCGGGGTATGCTTTGTGGCCCATACAGCTGGAACTGGCCAATCGTCTCATTTTGGCGAAATGGACTGAATTGTTGTTTTGTGCATCCCTGCTTCAGTCCAGCAATAAGAACTTTTCACTTTGATTGTTTTGGGTTTCTCCTTTGATTCATGGTCTTGTTTGAGGGTTATGTATTGGGGTTTATTATGGTTTTGGGGATTTACTGCTTCACCATGTTGTCTTGTTTTTTGGTTACAGGGTTTTCTTAAGTTTTGTTACAGGGTTCTTTTGTTTTGCACTTCGTGGATGAAGTGCTTAAGGGAGGTGTACTGTCACGTATGGTCCTGAATGTCATGTTTTGATGTACTGTTCTTTTAAGTACTCCTGTTGTCTAGCCCCACCCTTGATTGTTCTCACCTGTTGTTAATCAGTCTCTGTGTACAGTATATCAGGGGTAGGCAACTCCAGTCCTGGAGTGCCGGTTTCTTGCACAGTTTGGTGATTTACCTGATCAAACACACCTGATTCAACTCAGTGGGCAATTAGCATGTTTAATTGTAGTGTCAGAGCACTGACATCACCAAACTGTGCTGGACACTGGCACTCCAGGACTGGAGTTGCCTACCCCTGGTATATATAATCCCCTCTGTGTGTGTCTAGAGTCATTGGTCAATTTGTTTCTATTAGTCTACGTATCAGTTCGTGTTTTGTATTCTGCTTGTGCACTTATTAAACTGATAAACTGAGATTCCAGCATTTGCATCCTCCTTCAAATGCTACACCAGGAGCGTAACAGTGTCCATCCTTTGTCTTGAAGTGCCCAGTACCTGACCATGTAGTCTCAGACAATCCACAAATGCTGATGTTCAGTCTTTCCAATTCACTACTAAGCACTGATAACTTGCCAAGTGAGTTTAGACCCCTCACATTCCATTGTCCAATCTTGACATGGAGTCTGCTGTTTAGCTCCTCTTCATATTCTTTCCTTGATGTGTTGCACAATATGACCTTTGATTAGCCACTAGTACACTTCTCAACACCAACCCTGTCTCTCACAGTGGGTACCGCAGACCTTTTTATCCTAGGCAACATCTGAGCCAGTATGGCATGCTTAGTTTTTGACTTAATTTGTGCTCTATGGGATAAATAGACTGACTAAGCATCCCAATCTCTTGTAAGCCCTGCAGTCAACTTGATGTTGTGCTAAGTTGCACTTAGCATACACCTCATTGTGAAAAATCAACATCCAGTGTTTTTAGCAGCAAAGCAACATGACACCAAAAGTTGTAAGAACCGTGCTGCAGCCCCCAGTTCCAGGTCCCGTTTAATGAGGAGTGTGATCGCTCTTCGTATGGAACCTCCTCTTTGACCTTACCATCAAGGGCGACCCTACCAGGAGCATAGCTCCAGATGGTATCGCTCTTAGATTCAAAGGGACTCTCAAGCTTCTCCACCACGGCAAAGTAGCAATCTCAGGTGAAGCAACAAATACAGTGGGGCAAAAAAGTATTTAGTCAGCCACTGATTGTGCAAGTTCTCCTACTTATAAAGATGAGAGAGGTCTGTAATTTTCATCATAGGTACAACTTCAATTGTGGTCCCAGCTCTCTTCAGGTCATTGACTAGGTCCTCTCATAAAGTTCTGGGCTGACTCCTGGCCTTTCTCAGAATCAACCATACCCCATGAAGTGAGATCTTGTATGGAGCCCCAGACAGTCATCTTGTGTTTCTTCCATTTTCTAATAATTGTGCCAACAGTTGTTGCCTTCTCACCAAGCTGCTTGTCTATTGTCCTGTAGCCCATTCCAGCCTTGTGCAGGTCTACAATTTTGTTCATTTTGTCCTTAGAAAGCTCTTTAGATTGTGATTGATTGAATGTGTGGACATGTGTCTTTTATAGATGCAACAAGTTCAAAAAGGTGCAATTAATACAGGTAATTAGTGAAGAATAGGAGGGCTTCTTAAAGAAGAACTAACAGGTCTGTGAGAGCCAGAATTCTCACTGGGTGGTGGGTGACCAAATCATTATTTTATGTAATAAAATGTAAATTAATTATTTAATAATCTTACAACGTGATCTCCTGGATTTTTTTTTATCATTTTGTTTCTCATGGTTGAAGTCTACTTGAAAATGAAAATTATAGACTTCTCTCATCTTTTTAAGTAGGAGAACTTGCACAATCAGTTGCTGACTAAATAATTTTTTGCTCCACTGTATGTGAGGAAATTATTGGAAAGTTTAAAAGCATTGGACATGATTTGCATATTTAACTGCAGTGCATAAAATCATTAAAAGATTTCAATCATGAAAATCTCACAACTGTTCATCCTAAATTTGACCAGAATGTGGACTTTGCTACAACGTGGTGAATGCACTGGATTATGTGTAGACAAATGTTTCTGGCATGTATAAGGCGGAGCCTTGCTCCCATCTTGGATTTTCAGACCACTACTCTGTTATGCTAATCCCAGCATACAGACTGCTTGCACACTGACTGGGACATGTTTAGAGAGGCTGCAACATACAGCAACTTCACCAACTTGAAGGAGTACACAACATCAGTGACCTGCTATGTCAGCAAGTGTATTGATGATGTCACTATCACCAAGATCATCATCACATGAACAAACCACAAGCTGTGGATGACTGCAGAGGTGTGTGCACTACTGAGAGCCCAAGACTCCACCTTCAAATCAGGTTACAAGACTGCCCTGAGTACAGCGAGGCCAAAATTGCACCAGACAATCAGAGAAGCAAAGTGCACACACACAATCAGAGCATCAATAACCACTTCCAAAACAGTGGTGACACACAACGCATGTGGTAGGGCATCCAGGCCATCACTAACTATGGGATTACTTTACCTGCAAGTGACAGTGATGCCTTCCTTCCTGATGTGCTGAACAACTTCTACACTTGGTTGGAGGCACAGACCAACATGGTGGCGAGGAAAATTATACCTCCTCCCAACAACCAAGTGCTCTGTAAAACTCTACACAGAGTCAATTCACGAAAGTCTGTGGCAACATTGCTGGCAGAGTGCTCAGAGGATGTGCAGTCCAGCTGGCAGATGTCTTCACAGATATCTTCAACATCTCACAGAGCAGCTTTGTTGTTCCAACGTGCTTCAAGGTAACCACCAAAGGTGGTACCAAAGAAGTCATCAGTGTCCTGCCTTGATGACTACCATCCCATTGGACTCACGGCCATTGTCATGAAGTGCTTAGTGAGGCAAGTGGGACAATTAACTGACTGGTGCAGCGTCAATAACCTGTCTCTGAATGTTGACAAAACCAAAAACTTTGGAAGAACACGGAGAGACCACTCGCCACTGAACATTGATGTTCTTCCATGGAGATTGCCAGAAGTACCAAGTTCATGGGTGTTCAACTGACAGAGAACCTTAACTGGTCCTTCAACACCAGCTCCATAAATAAGAAAGCTCAACAGCATCTCTACTTTCTAAGAACACGAAGGAATGCTCACCTGCCACTTCCCATCCTCACCAACATCTATAGAGGAACCATAGAGTCCATCCTGAGCACCTGCATTACTGTCTGGTTTGGGAATTGCCCTGCATCTGACCGCAAGACTCCAGCGTATAGTGGGGATGGCTGAGAAGATAATAGGGGTCTCTCTCTCCCATCTCTCATGGACATTTACAACAAGCACTGCATCCGGAAAGCTCTTAGCATTGTGGAGAACCCATTGCATCCATCACATGGTCTCTTCCCCCTGCTGCCTACTGGTCGAAAATACCACAGCATTCAGTCCCTCACTGCTAGTCTGTCCAACAGTTTCATCCCTCAGGCTGTCAGACTCCTTAACACACACAGTCTTACTCTCAGGGACTAAATATCACTGCACATTTGCACAGCACTGTATTTGCCTACATATTGATTGCAATATTTGTACATTTGCACATTGTACACTACCATAAAGCTGCTGCTAAAAGTATTATAAAACTCCTGCTATAAATTCTGTAGTCTGTTGGTAAATATCACTCACTACCATGTACTGATCAACCTCACATTTGTCCTTTGTCCTGTAATGTGTCAGTCTAGTTAGACAAGTTTCAGTGTGTAAAGAACAAGGGCACAAGCCTAAGCTGAACATCTGTGATCTCTGATCCTTGGGATAGCTCTGCATCAAGAACCATCAATCATCAGTAGCTGATATAACCACATGGACAAGAGATTACTTTGGCAAACCTTTATAAAGCTCTACAATACAGTGTTACATTCACAAAAACACTTAAACCCTTATTGTGTAAAACAGAAGTCTTATGTTAACAATGTAGAAGCAGCATGTACTTCTATGAGCTCAGAAGCATCTGGAATGAACCATCACACAATGTAAACATGTACTGTGGGCAGACCAATCAGTATTCCAGATCTTTTTTGAAATTGATGCCATATCCTCTGTACCAAAAGCAAAAATTACTGTCTAGACTATTATCAGCAACAAGTCTGATCATTTTTGGTTTGGGGGTTGTGTCAGTGCTAGGGACTGTTATGATCTTGGAGTTGAGTTGATGCCAGGGTCTGTCATGGTCTAGGCATTGTGTCATTTCTCTTGGTAAAGCTCATTTACACTCTTAAAAGTACACTGAGATTTTAGAGCAAAATCTGCTGCCTTCAAGACCACATCTGTTCCAGTGATGTCCATGTAATTTTCAACAAGACAATACAAAACCTCATGCAGCACACATTACAAAGGCATGACCATGGAAGAAGAGAGTATGGGCACTGGTACCAATAGAGAATGTTCAAGAATTTTTAAACAAAAAATGTGACAGTGAAAACTGTTGCACACCTTCAGACATGTTAGCAGGAATAATTGGACAAAATATCTCATAAAACATTTATTTCCTTGGTATCTTCCTTGGTATGTCAAAACATCTTTTAAGTGTATAAGTGAAACAGTGCATTCTGAGTTCATCCAAAATTATATCCAGTGCAATCCAGTGCAGTCTCTTTAGTCAGGGAACATAACAGTATCAGATTATGTTGTAATGAATGTATTTAAAGTTGTACTAGCTCAACCTGTTGTACTGGCATTCTGTCCTGACTCCAGACCTTTACAGTTAAAAGCATAAAGGGACCCCCCTGCTGTGCAGAATTCTGCCACTGGCGACTGGGTCCTCACCGCAGATATGCTAAAACTACTCTTCAGTTAACATTGACTGAAGTTGTTGCTTGTTTATTTTGGTAAAGGGTCTACTGCTTCTACTGAGGGCAGGGTCCTCTCCTCTTAATAGCTAATGCCAGTTATCAGCTAACATTGCCTGCAGCTGTCACTGGTTTATTTCTGTAAAGGATCTGCTCTTTCTGTGCAGCTTTCCACTGCTGAGATGAGCTACTGTTCTCTGATTTTTTTTTTTCTGATTTCTAGTGCTGGTCATTAGCTGTTATTGCCCATAGCTGTGACTGGCTCTTTTAAGGGCACCTAATTATGTTTGGCATGGAGTCATGGACTTGTCCTGCAGGTCAGACTGGTGGTATTGTGCTCCAATGACTCACCCTGCCTATTTAAATAGTGGTCAGTCTCTATAGTTTCCTTTGTTTTATCCTCTGAGACCAAAGGATTTCCTGTCTTTTCTGTTTTGTGTGTGTGTGTGTGTGTTTGTGTATGTGTACTCTTCCACCTATAACCCCATTCCTCCCAGCTGTGTTCCATCACCCAGGAACATACATACTGTGGCAACTCCCTCATTTTCAGCTTCTTCAAGTGGC
The DNA here is from genome assembly GCA_036984385.1 of Crenuchus spilurus. Taxonomy (NCBI): domain Eukaryota; kingdom Metazoa; phylum Chordata; class Actinopteri; order Characiformes; family Crenuchidae; genus Crenuchus; species Crenuchus spilurus. Next base: position 10,992 of record BRDA01021883.1, read on the forward strand.
ATGTCTGAGGCTTATCCTGCTGGTGTTGCACCCTATGGCTGGTAGGATATCTCTCCCAGCACATTTACATAGTGTGTTTGTAGCATCTGCATCTGCAGTGTTGTACCTGTGAGAGGATGGAGCCTCATTCCTCCAGTCTTACTTGAGCTGTATGTTTTTTTTATGATATTCACATGGTTTATCATTTTGCCCAGCAAATTCCACACACTAGTTCATATTGTTTAGGGCTGTAGTCCACTCTATGGTCTCAGTTGTGCAGCAGGTAGCACTTTATTCCTGTAGGTCCAGTTTAAATCCTGGTCACGGCAACTTTCAATTTGTTATTTTTTCCTTTCACTATTTTGCCATCCCTAATATATAAACTTGAATCCAACCTGGTAGGTGATAGCGCAGGGGTTTTCTTAAAACAGTTCCTATCCAGTTACAAAAGTTCCATTAGACAAAAATCTCATAATTTCTCCTAGAAACATCAATATAGACCCTCTTGGACCTTAAGAGAACATTTACATTGTTTGGACCATGGTAGACAGTGCTGTAACAGACTCAATTTAGGTCTGAGAAACTCACCCTAAAAGTTTAAACATTGAATCTTTATAGTGAAGCTACTGACATATAAGTAAATTAAGTATTATTATATTAATCATAAACTATAATATGGATGATGTTCCTCTGTTCATCTGCATTTATATGTTGGGGTTAATTCTGACAGACATTAGACAGTTTAGTTTAGGAGTGGGTCTTCAGAGTGAGCAGCATTAGGAGGGAAAATTAGAGTCAAAAGTAGCCTAATGCCCATTTAAATGGCTTCACCCATTAACAGATTAGGCTGAAAAGGTGAGTGAGAGGAAGACAAGGGCTGCTTCCTCCTTTTCTGCTTTTCTGTCATTGATAAAACAAATTGATGGAGTTTTAAAAACGCTGTTCGTTCCCTCCACACAGGCCGGTGGACATTTGGACTTTGTAAATAGACCTTTTATGGCCCAGCTCATCAGGAAGCATGCTAATCTTCCACCAAAATTATGAAATTAACACACCATTTCAAAATGTCAATTGACATCTTCCAACAAGCATATTTCCATAATGATTATGAAAAAGGTCATTTTTAAAATTTTGGGGTTTTTTTAAACGTAGGTTTAACAGTGGAGATGCCCTAATGCTAAAATACTCAGAACAGGATCTTTTTTTAATAAAAATAATTTTTTTAGGGCGGTTCATCAAATAGATTATATATAAATATAGACTAATAAAATAATACAAAAAGAATGACAAAAAATCACTAATAAAATCATATAAAATATATACACAGTATGTGTGTATAGTATATATGTGTACAATATGTGTGTATAGTATATGTGTGCAGTATGTGTACATACTACACACACACACACACACACAGGTGTGTGTGTGTGTGTGTGTGTGTGTGTGTGGAATGGGTGTACAGTATGTGTATACAATATATTTGTGTACAGAATGTGTGTGTACAGTATGTGTAGGTAAAGTATGCATGTGTACAGTGTGTGTGCGGAATGTGTGTACAGTATGTGTATACAGTATGTGTGTCTACTGTATGAGTGTGTCCAGAATGTGTGTGAAGAGTATGTGTGTGCACAGTATGCGTGTGAGTCCAGAATGTGTATACAGTATGTGTGTATACAGTGTGTTTGTGTGTGTGTGCTCAATATGTGTGTACAGAATGTGTATAGAATGTGTATACAGTGTATGTGTGTACAGTATACGCATGAGTCCAGAATGTGTGTACAGTATATGTGTGAGTCCAGAATGTGTGTACAGTATATCTATGAGTATAGAATGTGTGTACACAATTTATATACAGTAGGTGTGTGTACAGAATGTGTATACAGTGTGTGTGTATACAGTGTGTGTGTGTGTGTGTGTACAATATGTGTGAACAGAATGTGTATACAGGATGTGTATGTACTGTATGAGTGGATATAAAATGTGTATACAGTGTATGTGTGTGCTGTATGTCTACAGAATGTGTGTGTACAGTATGTGTGTGTGCTGAATGTGTGTACAGTATGTTTTTACAGAATGTGTGCTTACAGTATGTGTGTGTATTGAATGTGTTTGCTGTAATTTTGTACAGATTGTGTGTGTACAGTATGTTTTTACAGAATGTGTGTGTACAGTATGTGTGTGTGCTGAATGTGTGTATGCTGTTTTTGTACAGATAGTGTGTGTACAGTATGTTTTTACAGAATGTGTGTGTACAGTAGGTGTGTGTGCTGAATGTGTGTATGCTGTTTTTGTACAGATTGTGTGTGTACAGTATGTGTGTAAACAGTGTTTTTACAGTATGTCCGTGTACAGTATCTGTGTGTACAGAATGTGTGTACACTATTTTTGTACAGAATGTGTGTGTAAAGTTCATATTCAAGAGGTTTTAATTGTCATATTTCAGCTGTATACAATACAGTACATAGTGAAGCAAAACAACGTTCCTCCAGGACAAGGTGCAACACAGAACACAAAGCATTAAATGCTCAAGACAACATACAGCAAACATGCAATCGTACAGGACCTATACTACAGTACAGGCCCTCTGGCTGGACTAAGGTACAGGACAGGACAAATGTAATGATGGTCAGTACATGGAAGGCTACTGAGTAACTGACTGGTGTGAACTTTAAGATACCAGGCTACAGTGATGGTGCAATGTGCTAATGTACAGGATGTGCAAATGAGCAGAATATGCATATGTGCAAACATTACAAAGAGTGGGGACAGTATACAGGGATGTAATAATGAGTGGTACTTAGTCTTTGAAAGTCTTTCTGTGAATGTTAAAGATTCTGACAGCCTGGGGCATGAAACTGTTGGACATTCTGGCAGTGAGGGTCTGAATGCTGCGGTATCTTCTTCCAGAATTCAGCAATGTGAAGAGACCATGTGATGGATGTGATGGGTCTTCCAGTATGTGTGTGTAGAGTGTTCTGTATGTGTGTACATTATGTGTGTGTAATGTGTTTGCACAGTATGTATGTGTACCGTATGTGTGTACAATATATACATGTATATATACAGTCCTCTATACAGTGGTACCTTGGGATACGAGCAGACCAACATACAAATTTTTTAAGATACAAGCTGCGACTCCATCCGTATTTTTGTTTGAGGTCTGAGCGAAATTTCAAGATATGAGTGGCTGCTACTAGTTGGCACAAAGGTCCAGTATGGGCAGCATAACACCTACATCTCATTGTTTCTCACATGTTACTCTCAGAATCAAGTCCAATCTCGTGCCCTGTACTCCTTCTTGCATACTTTTTGGGAAAAAATTTTATAGTAAAAATGTTTTAAACTCTTAAACCTATTTCATTTTAATAACATATATACAGTAATTATGTAAAAATATCAATTGTAAAAATGCTTTAAACTCTTAAATCTATATCATTTTAATAACATACATACAGTAATTATGTTAAATACTGTTAATATTATTTCTCTCACCCCGTGATCCGCGCATGCGTGCGCCGGCCATGAACATAGTTATGGAGGCTTGTTGCTGCTTCTGAGTGAAAACTGTTCTGTACTGAACTGCAAAGAACGAACCATGGCATCCCATTCTTCAGACAGTTGCTGAATTTCTTGGCAGCAGTTGGATGCTGAAGTGAAATGGAAGAAGAGAGATTTTACTGTACAGCGTGTAAAGGTCCAGTATGCAGCACAACATCTCATTCTTTCTACCACAGAATCAAGTCCAATCTCGTGCGCTGTACTCCTTCTTTTTGAATTGCATCTACACAGTACCGCACGCATCGAAATCCTCACAAATTTAAAATGCTACATCGAGAATTCCCCAAAAATTATTTTACAGTAATATTTATTGAAATCTGAAATTGAAATATTTTGTTATGCATTGGTAAAGTGTATATATGTGTGTTTCTTAATTCAAAACATGTCTTTTTGTCCATAACTTAGGATGGTTTGGGGATGTTTCACAGGGCTGGAACGGATTAAATCTATTTCAGTTATTTCAAATGGGAGAAATTTGTTTGATATACAAGTTGACTGACTTATGAGCTCTGTTACAGAATAAATTAAACTTATATCTCAAGATACCACTATATATATATATATA